>VZTO01024958.1:14215-52850 GCA_013400615.1 Syrrhaptes paradoxus
TGGGCGTGGTCCCTTGGCCGGGGCCCGCCGGGGCTGTGCCGTGTGGCCACGGTTGGCGGAACCCCCGCCCCGGGGTGCCCCGCCGGTACCGGTGCCGGTACCGGAGCCTCGTGCCGCCGCGGGTCGGTGCCCGGGTGCGCTGCCCAGGGGGTGCGCAGGGGCCCTCTCCCAGCTGCCCGCGCAGCCGGACAGCGACCGCTGTGCCCCGTCCCCCTCGGTCGCTGGGTCTCCGCTGCCGGGTTCAGGGCTGTCCCCAGGGCTCCGGGGGTGTCCCCAGGGCTCCCGCTGTGCCCCGGGGCTCGCTCCCGGCCGGGCTGCACTGATCCCAGCCCGAGGAGGGGCCGCGCCCCCCCTGTGTGCAGAGGCGGAGGTGTGGGTGCCGCAGCCCCTGGCCGGGGGAAGGACGGAGCCGGTACCGCTGGCGCGGGGACTGTTCGCTGAGCTGTGGCACAACGGGGTTTTGTTTCCGCTGCCGTGTCCCTGCGATCGCCGCCCTTTGCGCCCTGGCAGGGTCACGTTTCAGCAGGGAATGGTTTGCAATGTAAACAGCAGCAAGTGGTTAATTTCTGCGCAGTACAGAAACCACTGAGAAACTTACAACAAACACCGGTAACTTCTGCCACTGGATATTTTCCGGTTCTTATGGATTCCTCCACCTTTAAGGCCTGTCAGCCCAAGACTTGTGCAGTAGCCATTACCAAAAAAGAAGGAATGCTCCCAAAGAAGTAGAGGAATGCCAGCCTACAGAGCCCTGCTCGCTGGGGTAAAGCAGCGTGACCTGGAATATTTGGGGACATTAACCAAACGCTCCCGTACATCTGAGGTGTAATGCCTCGGGCACTAATGGGGCTGCAGCAAGCCCAGGTTCAGCTCTTTGTGCTCGGTGCTGTTTGAGGCGCGTCGGGCTGTCTGCCAACAGCCATGGAAAAAACTGCCAGAGATAAATCTCCTTTCATGCTTGCAGAATGGAAGCAAGAAGGCTGAAAGCTTTGTGGCGTGCACGATCTGGACATTGAAAGGGACGCGATCGCGTTATTTAAAACCAGCCCTCAATATTTCACACGGGAATTGTGACACCAGCCATGATCTGTAATTTATCAGCTGCTGACAGCGGCCTGTGCCAGAGTCATGGGCAGACAGCGGGGACATCTCAAGGAGGAGACGAGTGTCCTTTTGGCTCCAGGGTTGGCGGTTTGTCCATCTCCCTAACCAAAAGGCTCGTCCACCCCTTATCTCAGGAAAATGTAACTCAGTCTTTTCCCTGGCTGAGCCTTTCAAACCTGGGAGTGAGATCCCCGTGGTGCTCACACACCTGAAACACGGGACAGCTTCGGGAACGCTGAGCCTGACCTGCCGGCTAACAACACCACCAAAAAAACAAGTCGTGAAGCTGCTGTTCCTCCAGGGGAACTCCTGTTGTCTTTAACAGTGTGCTTCAATACAAACCTGAAAGCCAAAAAAAGCCGCCTAGTCCTTTGTAAATTTTCTGAAGCTCCCCACCTCTGCAATGTCAGTGAGTTGTGCAGGCTGGATGCCCGTCACGAGCAGTAATCCTCCTCTGCAGCCGCACGGTACCTCGCCGTCTCGTTGTACTCTGCGAGGGTGAGCAGTGCTGAGTGTGTTTATTTTCTCGGCATCTCTCACTGATCACCCGTCTCCTCGGCAGTGCCCGGGGTGGGGATGCGCTGGCACCACCTGCAAATCCCATCGGTGTGCGGAGCCTCGCTCAGACGGTGACCGCAGCCGTCGGGGCTCCTCGGGGTCCCCGGTGTCACCTCCGCGGGGGTCCTGCACCCTTCAGGATGTTGCTGGGGATTTGGGTACCCCACCCCACGCAGCACATCGCACCCCACGGGACCTGCTCTACTGTTCTGCCACGAGCAAACTTGGGAATGTGAACAAACTGCTGGGGAACCGACAGACAATGTTAATTCCCATCTATGCCACATAACGATGAGTACGTTCGTCCTGCTTCCCTCCGTCCCTTCTGGTTACTTGCTGCAGCTCATGGAGGTGTGAAGGGTCTGCACCGCCTCACCTGAGCCCGGGCACCCCAGAACTGAGGCGCCGTGCCTTGCCTGAGCCTGGGCACCCTAGAGCTGAGGCACCCCAGAACCGAGGCACCAAAGCCGGCAGCACCGATGCACGGCACCGCTTCACGGCAGCGCAGCTTCTCTAGGCAGGGAAGCCGAGTCTGTTTATCACACTGCCAAAGTTCAAAGGCAATCAAAGCAGCACAAACATGTCAGACTGCTGTTTAACTAGAGCGTGAAGACACACTTTCTCGGAGAGGATGGAAAGGGAGCTGTGGCGTTGCGTTTGGACTGCTCCGAAGCTGTTCCTGTTCCCTGCACTCGCGGCACAGCTGGCTGCGCTGCCTGTGGGTCACCAGCCCTGAGCTCCAAGGGGAGAGACCAGACTGGGGCAAAGCACTCACACAGCCCAGACATGGACAAATTCCATCCTCAGCAAGGACGGGACAAGAGCAGGGCGCACCCGTACAGAGCCGTGTGCAGGCATTTCTGTGGCAGAAGTGTGTTACTGTCCCTCCTCCCAGGGACAGGGCACGCAGGAGCTCCGACGGTCGCGGCACAGCGCTGCCTGACCAAGCGCTGCTACAGCTTTGGGGGAACCGGCGGCGATGGTCGACCGCACTGCATCAACTGACAGCAAAAATAGCTGCCGGGGGGAGCGGCAGGCGCAGCGTTCCTCCCTAACAGAAGCGCTCGTCTCAAAGACGGGGTAACAAATAATTCATTAAGCTTCGTGCCTCTGAGGAAGCACAAACAAATCAGGGCTGGATGAGAGTGGTTCAAAGGCAGGCGCTGCTGCTCTGGACAGACATATCCAGGGCTGTCTGACTGAAAAGTGGCTGACCCTAGGATGCGGTTATCTGGAGGCAGACTTTTAAACACATCATAAATGGGCTTCTGCAGGAGCAAAGCTGCCATGCGAGCAGAGTTTGCCAGGGAACCTTGTCAAGCAGCAGGAAAGCTCAGAGAACAACCCCAGGTACAGCGAGATCTGGTGTCTGGGCTCCTCAGCTGGGAACGGGAAGGGTATCAGCCCCGGCCGGCTGTAGATCACTGTCAGTGGATGCTTCACCCATACAAAGCTGCTCCATAAATCTGCCTGTTCGCCAACGAGCAGCAATGCCAGCAAGAGTGGCATTGACGCAGCACTGTGTCCTTCTCTGCTCTCCCTGCCCCCCTACCACCCTTCGGCAATGCAGGTGTTGCCTGGGGATCACTACATACGATAGCTGTTGCACGTCTCGTAAATAATCATATAAAGTTTTCAAACAACAGGAGCATTGGTCTGGGAATTTACTACGTTTGGACCACGACTTTACAGTAAATGAATTCAAGTCGGATCCTCTCTATGCTTCAGCTTCCCCACTGCACATTCAACAATATTTCATACCTGAAACACCACAAATTCCCTTAAACTAATGCTCATAAAAATGAGAGAAACCTTCATGGAAGGAGACTGTGTAAAGGCAGATCCCTGCGATGGGGAACTTGCAAAAAACCCAACACCGAAGGGCTCGCTGGCTTGACGCAAGCATCTGCCAACAGGTTAAAAGCTCGGACAACTGATGAGTCTGCTCCTGACCTGTGCTGTACTTGCTCTGCACAATGACAGCAGTGTTTAGTTATCCTCAAGCTGGCAAAAAAAAGAAGGAGGGGGGAGAAAACAACAAACAAGGCACTGCTGGAAGAGTTTCCATCAGTGGTTGCAATGCAGATATCCACAGAGCACACAGCAACGTGCTCTCGAGCAGTTCTCATCTTTGCTGTTTCCTGTGCAGCTCACCCTCAAGAGTCAAAACTTCCAGAATTTAAAAAAAAAAACCAACTACAGAGATTGTTCCACATACGCCTGCTGCAAGCACGTCTGGTTGCTGCAGCAGCTTTCTGTAGGAGAGTTAACAAGATGAACTAAGAGGACTTGTCAAAGGGAATCAGGAAGCAGCCTATGCAAATACCCCTCTGCCGCCGCTCGCTCTGGGACACGCACGAACCGCCTGCAGTGTGGTGTGATCCGGCGCTGCGGGTGCTGGCGGGTGCAAAGCGGGGATAAAGACGCCGTCAAACCGCACACCGAGTCACGCAGGCAGCCAGAATCCCCGCTAAGCACGGGCTTGGAGTCTGCGTGTGGGATTTAGAGCCTGGAAGTATCACCGGAGCGTTTAAGTCTAGGTCTGGAGCTTAGTGCTTTGCAGGAAACCCAAGGCTGGAGAAAGCCGGGGGGCTGCTCCGACACGGCTGGGGGGTGCTGAACGAGGAGCTGCCGGGGAGGAGAGGGGTCAAGCTGCAGCTGCACGTGTTCTTTATCTCTAGAGAACAGGATGGAGGAGGAGGGATGGAGCGTTGGCACCTGGAAGCACATCTCCTGCCTCTGCTGCCTTTGGGGGGAGAACCAGTGCCTCTGCGCCAACCTTGGCCGGGTCGCTCCCCACTGTCCGACTCCAGACACGCAGCCGGCCTCTGTCCCGCCGCTGCTGCGCAAGGAGCTGCCTGTGTCCCTTTGGGGACCTCTCCTAACTGCGACATTTCAGAAAGCCTCGTTTGAGCCTGGCCGTGCTGGTTATTGCTGTCAACACGGCAACTCATCCTGGTTACGTTACTCTGCACAGAGCTGTACGGTTGGTACAGATCTCATCTTTCCATGGTTAGTGTTTAAGCAGCAGCAGCAATGGCACGTGAGGGTTTGTACAGAATTATTTAGAAAAGTCTGTCCCCATTCTTCCTGTTTTAATGTTAATAATGTAGTTAGAGTCTCAGTAGATCTGTCATGAAAAATATTATCAAAGGAACCAAGATAAGTGCAGAATTATTTGCTGTTCGGAAAATCCAGACACATCACAGAAAGCAGTAATAACACAAAGTAACTTTGATAAAACTTTTAAAGGATGATTTTTACAGCCCCAGCAGTAATTACAGCTCCTATTGCAATAAGCCTCTTACAGCGAATTTAGGTTAATTTACATTTTATTACAAGACATGGAACAGAGCACGCTGGCAGGGCAGGCATCGCCTCCAGGGAGGGGTCAGACAGCTCTTGCTGCTACAGGTGGACGGGGCAAAAAACATCCCTGGGGGTCAGTGATCTCCGGAGGGACTCTGTCCCCACTGTTCTGCTCCTCACACGCGGCCGGAGCACGGGGCGGTGGCAAAGGGAACCTGAGGATGGCACCAGCACCGCCCTCCCCGGCTGCCAGCCCGGACACCGGCACGGCTCCGGCCCCGAGCGCTCGCCCCCCAAACCCTGGAGCAGGGTCCCGGCAGCGCCCAGGGGACCCCGTCCCCCTCGGAGCGGGGCTGTGAGCGGCTGCCACAGCTCGCCCAGCCCGGCCGCTCGGGGAAGCGCCTTCTCCTCATCCCGTGGCTGCCATGGCAATCTGGCTGCGAGGTGCAAGGGCTGAGCATCGCGGACGGGGAGAGGAATTGTCATCCTGCCACTGTGCCGTGCTCGAGTCTCTCTGTTTCCCAGGGTTTCCAGCCCGTTTAAGAGGCAGTCTCAGCGTCAGAGGCCGTTTACAAATGTCTCCGTTCCTCGAAGAGCACTGGCGAGACCCCTTTCTCTAAGTTATTTTTTCTCTCCCATCCTCCCTTTGCCCAGTCGTGTCAGCCAGAGGAAAATGCCACCGCTGCCCTGTGACATCCGTCATTCTGGGGGCCTCGTTCTTTTAATCTTAATTAAAACTATTGCTCTAAACACGGCGAGACAGATTTTCTAGATTATTTTTCTCCTGGCAGTGTTTGTACAGCAATACATGTCACTGCAGACCCAAACCCCCGAGTGGTTCTGGTTTTTGTTATCGAGTGAATAGCAGAGGAGTCCTTTGGAGGAAACGGGGTACCACAGGAGCTGCACAGATTTGCCGTTACACTTCCCCATTATCCTTTAGACCTAGTTTCTTTTGTAGTCATTAATGAATAATGACAATATCATAATCTTCAAAGCTCACCATTCCAGCACCAACCTTTCCTCTGACTTATAATTAAGACGTCAAAATTAATTTCCCTCTCAGAAAGCAGGAACTCTTCTTCCTTTGCTGATGGATCTGTTTTACAGATATCAGTCCTCAGCTTCCAGAGCTCCACTCGACCTCCTGGGGCATGCTCCTCCTCCTCCTCCTCCTCCTCCTCGCTGGTGCTGTGCCAGCCTGTGGCAGAGCTGTGGGTATCCTGGAGGATGCCCTCGTCCCATTAAACATTGATGTCCTCTTGCTGCTTCTCATGTATTTTCATCACTAACAGGTTTCTCTGCTGATAACACAGCAGCAAGTACATCATTCAGCCTGCCTCTCCATTACAGCGACATCGCGGGGAACCGGGGATCCGCTCTGCCGCGTCGGCGCACTCAGCATCCCAGGAGATGTCGGCGAGGCAGGACGGGCTTCTCGGGGCTGGTGCTTCTGCTGTTCCGTTACGGAGGCTCTGCTGCCACGACAAATCCCTTTCTGTCCTTTCCCAGGTGGACCCTGAGCACAGCAATTACCTTTGTGTCTCACAGGGGGCTGTGGAGATTAATTAATTCGTGGGTTTCGGTGCTTTATGCTCTCAAAACGCGGTGTGTTTAATTCCTTTGTTACTTCATGGTTAATGGCATTATTTGAGTCAGGGGGTTCCCCCAAAGCCTGGGCGATGGCGGGTTCCCGATGCCGCACGGTGCAGGGGGAGCAGCTCCGGCACAGGGGTCGGGGGGGCTCGGGAGCTGCCGGTGGCTCCCCCGGTGTGTCCAGCTGCAGCTCGAGGGGTGAAGCCGTACAGCAGCACCTGGCCCCTGGGGTCACCCCTGGGGAAGGACGTCGTGTGCGATGCGCGGGGAGGCACGAGGGGGTGCAGCACTCGAGGGGTGAAGCCGAGCCCCTGCTCGCAGGCAGCCGTCCTGGTGCTCGGCTGCTTATCGAGAGCATCAAGACAAAACTGCAGCAGGCCACTGAGCAGCACTCCCGTGGATTAGCGTTAGCCTGTCTCCCTGACGCTGCAGGATTTCAAGATTCCTTTGAAGTTTGTGTATTAGAAAATCACTTTCCAAGCCACATAACTCTGAGCTTTAGATGTTTCCTAACAGTCCTGTGGTTGAGGAACGGCTGACTAATCCTTCGGGATTTAATGAGGTTAACTAACATGCAGGGCTTTGCTGGGGAGCAGGAGCTGGTATTTTGGCAGCAAACACGAAAACCAACGGCCAGACGTGGTGTTCTGTACAGAGCCCTCACGGGAGCATGGCATCGTTTCGGTATTTTTCACCAAAGCTGCTTTTTCCTTCAAGGGGAGCAGGCAGGGGTCCTGGTCCTGTTCAAGCACCACAATCAGTGACGATCGGCACTGTTTGCTCCTAACTCACCGAGTGCTGCCGAGGAGCAGCACAGCCGGCGGCCGCTCTCCATCCTTGGCTGGGGCAGTCGGCTGCGGGTACGGAGCTGAGCGATGAGTGTAATTCCGTATTTACCGAACACACCGAATTGCACGTAACAGGTTGACGCGTAAATTCATTAGGATGCAATTACAGCCTTCAGAACCTAGGCTACTCAATTATTTTTAGCAAGAACATGTAATTAACTGCAGGTTCACGTCAGACGCTGCCTGGTGCCGTGAATCAGGTTTGGAGGATTGGCTGGAACCCCCAGCAGTGGGGTTTTCCCAGGGCAGAGCCCCGGGTGAGCGGGAGGCAGCAGCACCAGCAGCGATCGGGAGCCCTGTGCACGGGCAGCTCCGCTCCTGCCCTCCTGCGGGCAACAACGTGGGGACCCACCGCTGTCCCCCAGGACGTTCCTCCCGCCCAGCCCATGCACTCTTGCTCTCTCACGTGTGGTCTCACTCCAGCCGCTCCCAGACACTTGGCGGTGGTGGGAAGGACAAGGACAAGGAGCAGGACGGCAGCAGGTCCCTGTGCAGGACAAGCAGCAGCCGGGGATGCGAGCCCAGCACATGGAAACTGCGCCGGGTACCATCGGTTCTGCACCGTGGCTGCCTCCTGATTGAGCATCATAAATACCGGTGAGTTATTACAGCTGCTGCGGAAAGATCTGCCTGTTACGGCTCATGGATCACAGTGGAGCTAAAATAAAATAAAACTGTGAAGCTGTTTGCCCGTTGCTCATCGTAACTCTCTCCTTCAGCTCGCAGGAGCCGCAGACAGTGGCCGGGGCTGTTCTGCAGAAGCCATGTCCTCACCATCTCTCCCGCTTGTGAATTATTTGATGGGAAGATTTCTTCTAATAAAAAGAGTGGAAAATTCAAAAATATACATCACACAAGTGAAAACCCCCGACAGTGCAGCAGCCAGGTGGCTGCTCGGGGGCTGTACGGGAAAAGAAGTCCTCAGACACAAAACCCGTCTCCAGGCTGAAAGCCATCGCTGGGGAGCTTCGCGTGCGGTGACAAACGGAGGCACGTGGAGCACTACAGCAGGTGCCCTATGGCAGCACCATCGCGCAGCCCGATGCCATCAGTTGGTGGTGGCGAGGCCGGTGCACGGCGAGGGCAGAGCAGCACCCGGCAGCGCCCGGTGCCGGCACAGAGCCTGGGGCACGGGCCCTTCCCAGGGGAGACGGGGCCAGACATGCCCCAGAATGCACAGCCCAGCGCCTGGGAACCGGGAGCACCAGCCGGAGCTGGAGCCCGTGCAACGACTTGCCGCAGCCGCGTCGGGAGCTGCCGGGGCTCAGCGCAGGTCGGGGGCCAGGAGCTGGGGCTGCGGAGAGGCTCATGCACCAGGAACCCAGCACCTCCCTGCTGCATTGCTCGTACCTTTCAGCAGATGAGAGCTTCCCAACTGCTCGTGTGCGAGCGTTCGTCAGCGCGGAGGCTGCCAGGCAGAGCCGGGTTTGGCTCCAAAGCCTGTCCTCTGCGGGCAGATTCTTGTTGAAAGCCTCGCATCACAGGGGAACAGGCTCCAAGCGGTTCTCTGGTAGCTGCTGCTTCACCTCGGCCCCTGAGGAACCTGGAGCACCCTAAGAGCAGAAACAAACAAAGAGACAATTTCCTCTGCACAAGGCCGGTGGGGCTGTGCCGCGTTGTTCCCGCTCCTCTCCTGCACCGAGCACTAAACCCGGCGGAGAGGAGGGGACGAGGAGCGCTCGTTCCGCGCTCATTCCCGCGAGGGCACAGAGAGGAAGAAAAACAGGTTTTCAGTCGTGTTTTGTGCAAGGTTGTTTACAAAGCCTGTGACTATTTTTAAACCTGGGAAACAAAGGGCTGCTTGCTGCAGGAGCCCCGGAGGGCCGGCACATTGTGCTGTGTGTCACTGCCAGGGGAACGGAGCACGGGGACAGCGGTGACACCGTCCCTGCCCTTCCCCAGCAGCACCCCGGCCACAGGCACGGCCCCAGCACCTGCTGTTGGGGTGACACCAACCTCACGGGGACAACATCCCAAAGACACAGCTGGGGGAAAAAAACAGATTCTGGGTCTGGGGCAGGAGCCTGCCAGGGATGCTGCCGCTTCCCACGGCCCGGCCCGCGGGATGGGGACACGCTGGGGCAGGACGGCTCCGCGGGCGCAGGGCTGGAGGCAGGGGAGGGCAGCTGCCTGGGGGCTGCCCCGGGCTGGGGAGGGGGAGCGGCGCGGGAAACGCGGGAGATGCTCCAGCCCCTTCCCACGGCCACGCGCCAGCTCACGTCAACGCTCGGATGCTGACAGCGGCTATTTCCAACAGCCTCTGACACGGGTGAAGGGAGAAATCAATCCCAGAGCCAGAATCTCCCTCTCTGGTGTTTCAGGGAGGTTTGAGGCCGCCCCAGCTGGTGCTGTGGGGTGTCACCGCAGCGCCCTGACTGCGCTGTGCCCCTGTAAGAGCCTCCCCAGCACCGCACACACAGCGCTTTGCCGCAGCACGGCTCAGACCTGGCTTACCTGGGGATCTGCTCCGTCACCTCCTGAGGTTTGATGTGCGCTCACCAAATGGAAAGGGATCGAAAAAGAAACGAGTGTCATAAATACCCCAGATGAGCTGGGTCTGCAAACGCTTCCCCGGCACCGCCAGCTACTGTCAATACATATAACGCTATTTAAATAGTGCCTGTAAATTAAAATATCTTATTGAAATATATCCCCATTACTAGGCAAACTTTGTTCTAATTATCTTAATTATGGGTTTTTAATGGCAAGAAGGTGTAGAAATAAAACCACTGGTAAACGGCAGCTGACAGCGGTGACGGCTGCACCTGCCAGCGCTGCCGGGGTCATTAACATTAGCTCCTGATGAAGGCGAGGGGCGCGGGGGGTTTGCTGGGAGGTGGGCTGCGGGATGTATACGCACGTGCCTGTCACATGCGGTGACGGTGGCAGTTGGACAAACCCGGTTCAGCGTCCCCGTGGAGGCAGTGCCCGTGCTGTGGGCTCACACCGCGGCCGGCGCCGAGCAGCTGCTTTGGTGCGGGTTTCGTCCTCGAGATGAGTGTCACAAACGGCTTCAGAGGTTCCCACGGGTCATTTGTCACCATCACATCCTAGGAAAGAGCTTCCCTGACTAAGGCTGAACCTTAGCCTAAGAAATATTGCAAAAGCTTGGAAAATATTCTTTATTTATTAAACTAAAAACAGGGCTTCTGAAGCATCACAGGGGATTTCCAAGTTCGGCTCAGCTGGAAAGCCAGAAGTGAGTTTTCAGTGAGACCCCAGCACTGACCCCCTGGAGATCCGCGATGCTTTGCGCTGTCGTGTTGTTCCTTCGGATGGCGAGTGTCCTGCCGGCTCCTCCGCACGGTTTGGGGCTCCTCTGGTTCCCTCGCCTTCAGAACTGCCCCCGCAAAGGTCCCTCTCTGCACGGATTTTGAAGAAAACCCGCGTGGGGTAAGAGCAGACCAGCAGGCAGACTGCAGGTTGGTTTTTCTTTCCTATCTGGACATACGGATACAGGAAATCTTTGGAGACCTTGAAGGGGAAAAGTGCCTCCCTCCGAATTCCCCAACCGACGGCAGCTCCAGGAATAGCCACCGCAGGGCGAGGGAGGATGAGTGACCCCGGGGGCTCACACCGGCCCTCGCTGCGCAGCGTTGCTGGAGTTTAAAGGGTGAATCACCGTGCGGAAGGGAGGAGAAGGGGACAGCCAGCCACGCCGAGGACATTTGGAGGAGCGTGCGGTTACGTAACGTGAGGCAGGGAAAGGTCAGCAAATACCACCCCTTCCCCAGGGAGCCCTGCTTGTGCGGGAGCCCTCGGTGCCTGGCAGGATAACGGCTCCTCGCCGATAATTCTCCAGGTCACAAGTAAATTAAGACAGAAAAGCTGATCCGCTATCAATCCCCATCAGGCACGGCTGAGCAGCCCATGTCTTGTCCTTAAACCGAGCACGACTTCTCGGCTCAGCTGGGCTGGGCACCAGGAGGTGGCAGGGATGTCATTCCCGGCCTTCCAGGACTCCCACCGCGCTGTCCCATCCCTTGGGGACAGCCGTGCTCTGCTGTGCCCCAGCTCTCCCAGGGCTGGGGGCTCCGGGGGCTCTGGCTCAGCCCAGCAGGAGGGCTGGGGTCCGGCCGGCTCCTGCTCAGCCCAGCACCCAACGGCGGCTCAGGCTGGGGCAGCTGGTGATGGGGAAAGGGACAGACCAGGAAAACGCTGTTCATGGGACGTCAGAAACTCCATCTCCAGGCAGCAGCGGGAGGGTGGCGGGAGGCAGAGGCTTCCCCGGGAGCAGCCCCGGGTCTCTCCCAGCGTGGGCACAAAGCGCTTTTAATAGCCTCCAACATAACCTGCTCGGGGAGATTAAAGCACCCACTCGTAGGGAGGATTAACCGCAGCTCGGGAGCTGCTCCCTCCCGCGGACACACTGCTCCTGTGGACACACATCCTGGGCAGGGGGTGCAGGAACAGTGACCCCCCGCCCCGCACAGCCCCTGCGGGAATCACCCGCAAACCTGCAGAGCTGACGTCAAACAGCGACGCTGCCTGCGAAACCCCCAGNGGGCACAAAGCGCTTTTAATAGCCTCCAACATAACCTGCTCGGGGAGATTAAAGCACCCGCTCGTGGGGAGGATTAACCGCAGGTCGGGAGCTGCTCCCTCGCGCGGACACACTGCTCTGAGGATGCACATCCTGGGCAGGGGGGGTGCGGGGACAGTGACCCCCCGCCCCGCACAGCCCCTGCGGGAATCACCCGCAAACCTGCAGAGCTGACGTCAAACAGCGACGCTGCCTGCGAAACCCCCAGCGTTGTGTTTGCAGCCAACAAAAACCCCCGCCCGCAGCGCCGCGTTTCAGATCCTGCCTTTAATCCAGGTTCCAGCAACAACCTTCTCCCCATCCCATTACTCGTGTACAGTTGACATCCCAATATTAAATTCCTGAGAACTAAAGCGCTTTGAAAACATAACCTACTTTAAAGCAGAGGAGATTAGAGAGGAAGTATTTACTTTCTAGTCCTTGACGCCATCAAAGCCGCCGATACCCGACCAGCACCCCTCCAGCGAGCCCTCAGCACGCGGTCTGTCGGCGTTTGCCGGCACCGTTTGCAGGCTGGAGCCCGGCCGACGACGGCGCAGCACGACCAGAGCTGGGCACGCTCCCAGGGGCTCCGATGACCTAAAGTCTGACCCATCCCAGAGCAGGACCCGCTGTGCTGACCCAGCACTGGCCACGGCGCCCAGCCCCTTCTGCCCCTCCAGTGGCACCAACGCGGGTCCCAGCTGAGACCCCCCAGCCGCGCGGCAGGTAGCAGCCCTGTGCTTGACTCCAAAACCACGTGCCCTTGGCACCCCCTCCCGCTGCCACCCGGACCCCCAACACACAACCCGGCGCAGCCACCGGCACCCCCAGGAGCTGGGTCCGAGCTGAGCTCAGCACCGCGGGATCATCACCACGCACCTGCAGCATCCAGGAGCAGCTCAGACGTGAAGCGGGAAATCTTCCCCCGGCGCACGCAGCGGGTCTCAGGGCAGCAGGCGGGCAGCGGTGCTCCTGGTCCACGGCTCTGCCTGGCCTCGTCCCCCACCATAAATTGCTGTGCTAACCCAAGTGGAGAGGCATTAACTTTCACTCCTGAAACAAGGTGCAATTAGTTGGGCATAAAGGGACACTGAAGTGATGCTAATTACCCTCGAGAAGACAAATAGAGTTGAGTCAGAGAAGCAGAAAATTACCTTTGTGGGAAATTGGCTCCAGAGCTGATACCGACCCAGCGGCGGTGCTGGATGGGCACCGCGAGGTTCATTCAACGTCGCTCCTCTTCCCCGCATCCTGCCGAGCCCCGAGCCCCCGCAGCGGGGTCTGTCCCCCCTCACAGACCCACAGCCCCCCGCTCCCGCAGCGGCCGGCGGGAGGATGCTCTGCAGCAGCTCAGCCCCCAGAGCAAAGAACTCTGTTAACAACAGGTCACAAGCACCTTGAGTATCTCGATTTGTTTATTCCTGGAAACCCTCCAGATTTTTAATTAGCCCTTAACTATTCCCTACCCCTTTAGCAGCATTCAAGGAATCTATCGCGCTGTTTCCACATCCCTCCCGCGGGCTCCTCCGCGCTGCCTCACGGCACTCTGCTGATCAGTAATTGCTTCCGAGAGCAGCGTGTAATCCATCACTGACAAACCCCCCAGCAGCAGCTCTGCCGATGGGCCGAACGCCCCTGTCACCGGCCTTCCCAGAAAGCCACAGATCCTCCGGAGCATCGCACAGGTTTGCCACCGAGCCCCGCGCCCCAGCCCCTCTGCAGCAACCCGGGGCATCTGCTGGGACCACCCAGGACAGCCTCAGGGCTCTGTGGGCAGAGACGTGCCACTGTCACCCCCGGGGACAGCCCCTGCACAAGCGCTTTACGTGACTTCCAGGGCTGAGCGCCCACGGCGAGCGATGCTCCCGCCCGTCAGATCGCAGCAGTGGGGCTCATGGCTGCACCCAGCGCTGCCGGGGCTCCAGTGCACAGGACAAACCTCCCCAGCACGTCTCATCGGGACTGGGCATCCCCAAGAAAAATGGGGGGTTTATTCTGTGCAGAACCGCCTGCATCCGAGCCCTCAGGGAGCTCCAGCCCCATCTGAGCCACGCAGGCAGGCAGCGCGCAGCACCGTGCAGCTCCTGGGACTTTCAGCGGTAATTAACAATCTGTTCTACTCAAATCCCGGTGGTAAGGGGCCAGGGGAAGCCATCTGCTGGGGTCTGGAGTGAGGCACCGGGACCACTCTGACCTGGCTGCAAATGTCCTGAGAGGAGGGAGACACCCGGCTCTGCCCAGGGCTGGTGCCTCCGGAGCATCCTGCCCTCTCCGCTGCCCACCGAGTTCGTGCTTTAGAACCTTTATGTTCCCATCAAAGCTGCTCCCAGATTTATGCTTATGGGAAAAGCTCGTGGAATATATTGTGGGAGCTGAGGATTTAAAAGGCAATTTGGAAAGCAGTCCAGGAGGCATTCGGCTTCCAGGTGCCGCTGCCGCTCGCCCTCCCGGCTGCGCAGGACTGGCGGTACCTGCAGCACCGGCTGTTTGTTCCAGCCCCGGGCCCAGCACTCTCCATGGATCAGATGCATTATTTACTCGTCTGACACGCAGCTAATTTAAAACCAAGATTCATCAGCAAAAAAAGCAGCGCTTCCTCCGGTGGCTTCCAACCAGCGCAGCAGAGCGTCTCACCGGGCTCGTGCTGACTCTGCCGATCGCTGCCCATCCATCACCACAGGTGTGGGGGTCTCGCCCCACAGCCCCCTGGGGCTCAGCACACCCCAGCCCCTTCCCCACCCCACGGGCTCTGCTCACAGTGCCCCCGGGACACGTCCCACATCGGACCTGTGATTTCAACAGCACAAGGAGGCACCCGCCAAGGGAACGACCCTCCCGGCATCGCAGCGATTTTGGTGCCAGCAGAGTCCTGGATCGCACAACCAGACCCTTCCGGGCTGCCGGACCTCGCCCCGCCATGACCTGACACCGGGTCCTTCCTGCAACACCTGCATCCCGGCGGTACCCCTGCCCGACCCCCAGCCCCCGGCTCCCCAACCTGCCCAGGGCCAGGCTGCCCCCCGCCTCTGGCCCCGCCGTGCAGGCAGCGCTCGGTCTGCTGTAGGGAGCTCTGCTGGGAGGAACTGCTCCCTCCAGCTGAACAAAGCCGGAGGAGCCGCCCCGGTGCCAAGGAATTTTTAGCAAGCCGTGGGAAGTGTCAGCCGATTTGCAAAGGTGCGACTGTTCACAGAGCTCAGCTGCAGATCGAGATCCACCCTGGAGATGGGACAGCGGCTCTCGGAGGACCAGGGTCCTCTTCCCGCGTGTTCCCTCCCCAGCCAGCATCCCCCACCTGCCTCCAGCTCACGGGACCAGTTACCCCACCGGGCTGTTAACCAGCATTAACCAGGGCGGGGGCAAAGCGTTCCCTCGCCATGGCTGGGACCCTCTGAAGGCAGCAGCAGGGCCACGTCCAGCTGAAAAATCCCCGAGGGGCCGTTGCTGCCTCCGACACACCCGCACCCTCGCTCACGGCCACGTGCACACACGCTGCTCCGGGCATCGCTCCCCTCCTCTGCCGCCCGGAGCTGGAACAGGCTCTAAACACAGATAAATATTTAATGTTCAGAGCGAGAGTTTTTGGGATGACCTGGATTTCTTCCCCCCAGACACGCTGCTGGGACCCAAGGGGATGGCGTGGGGCAGGAGCACGGCCACTGACCTGCACGACCCCCCCGTGCTCCCAGCAGCCCATCGCCCAAACGAGCCAGGACAGCACAGTGTCCCTGCCCAGTGCCGGCCACGCCACCGACCTGCGCTAGGAGCGAGCACCGGGCTGGGGGGCAGACGCCCCGCTCCTTCGGGAGGTGGGGCAGGAGCAGCCAGGATGCTCCAGCAAGAGCATCCCGTCCCCGGTGCCCGCCGGGCCCCGGCCGTCCTGGGCTCTCCTCCCCGGCAGCTCTGGCAGCGGCAGCAGAGGCTCCACCAAAAACTCCTCCTGCTCCGAGTCCGGCCGTGTCGGAGCATCCGAGGGCAGGGAGGGCTGCCCGTGCTCCCGGAGCCCTGGAGCTGCTGCTGGGGCAAAAGCCCGTCCATAAAAACCAGGGAAGGGTTTGACAGGGTGTACACCTGGAAAGACAAACAAACAGGGCTTAATGAAACCTTTATTTTAAAAATACGTTTTTTAATTTAAATGCAAATTGGGCGCTGTGCTATCTGTAGGTCACCTGCCCTGCACACCGCTAAATTAGCGGGGACGAGGCTCAGGAAGCAAAGGCAGCTATCGGCTGGCCCTTCCCTGGACATTTGTTTTAAGTTAATGATAATTTTTCGGAAAGGGACGGGTCCTGCTCTCAGAACAGCTCCTCGCTCTGGCTGCCGGGGCCGCTGGCAGCAGCTATTAACGGAGTCGGGCACATTGATCCTGCATCGCCCTTCGGCGAGTCACAAATCACAGCCCGCAGCTCGACAGACGCACCTGCAACAGCCAGCGTTGGGCAGAGGGGTATCAACAATAAATCTGAGCGAGGACACGGGAGATTTTTCTAGACACGGGGTGAATTACAGATATAAGTCTTCAGAAGAGACATTAAACCTAATGTGAAATTGAACCTTCAAAGTGACGAGCGGAGCAGTTATCCTCTGTGCTACACACAAGTTATGCGCAAGAGGATCTCATTTAGAGAAAATCTGCCTTTGCCAAGAGAGATGAGCTGGAATAGAGCCACGATCCAGGGCTGCGGGAGGGAGCTTTAACCCTTCCCTTCCCCCCGCACGCGGCCAAGCGCGGCAGCCGTCCAGGGCTGTCAATAAACACTCACAGTTCAATCAGCGACCTCCCGCCACACAGCAAATTGATGGGATCTCATGGGGAGAAAACGAGATAAACAGCCGCTTAACAGCTCCATTTCCCCGCCAACAGGAGCCCGGCCGGGCTGCCCCCGGGCGCAGGGAGGGAACCCTCGGCTGGGGACAGGCTCCCAGGCTGCCCCTTCGCCACCGCGCTGCGGCTCATCTGGCTCCCGTTGGCCCTCGAAGAGAGGAGACGACGTTTCCAAGGGGGACCCTGGAAGGACCCAGGGATGGACGGGACCACTCCGGAGCAGGGGCATGTCACCACAGCCCCCTGCCCACCTCCTGGGACATGCACCCCTTCTGCCCCCTGGGTCACCGGAGCCGTCACAGAGACCGGCCATCAGCTCCGCGGTGCCCAGGCTCCTGCGCACGGGGACACGCACGGCCCTGACCAGCGCCATCGCTCCCGAGCCTGGAGACGCGTCTGAAGGGGCCACAAAGTCCCCAGGAGAGGAGACCCTGGAGGCGGGAGGAAAGGTGGTTTAACGAGGTATCCAGTATTTCAACCCACCGATGGATTAAAGCGAGGAAGGGAGAGGATTTCCATGAAAACTCAGTCATTAGTGAAGCCCAAGGGTAGAGGCAATTGTTTTCTGTTTTTTTACTCTCTTTGATGACCCAGTTTTTTTAATCTCATCAGCACCAGGCTGCAGTGTTAATTTTTAAATATACTTGGGTAACTGAGAGCATTAACTATTCATGATCTTATCTCCAATAGCTGCTGGGTCTCTGACACTGAGCCAGGGCTGAGATGTACATAATGAACCAGCGAGAGCTGAACTTACCAGGGAAGGTGATAGCTGGTTTTTCCTGAGCATCTTGTTGAAACGATCACAGGATGGGGCAGGGTTCCACAGCACTCGTGCTCCCAGATAAAGCGAGGCTTGGGGTGCAGGCTCGGATCGCTGAAGCCATCCCCCTGCGATTGCGGCGGCTTGAAAATCGTAAGAGTGTGCAGAAAGCTGGGATCTGGGGTGTGCTGGGGACGTTCGGTGACCACTCCAGCTCCAGTCCCCTGGGGAACCCCAGCACAAGGGGAGCCTCCTGAACCGGGGCTCTGCTGCCCCTGCCCCTGCCCAGCCAGGCACAGCCGAGATCAGTTTGTCCAGCTGCCCAGGAACACGTCCAGACAGCCAAGTTTCCTGTATTTTTTCCCCTATGAAAATTAAATACCATAGAAGGAAAATGAATTATTTCATCTGCAGCCTACCAAAGTCACACCGGATGTTCAGTGTATACATCGCTTTATTGAATGAAGGTATATTACAATAGACAAACATATATTACACATGCTATACAAAATATACATTCTTATGTGAAAAAAATATAAATAGACACTAGGAAACAGCAACAGGGAACAAGAGCAGCTTTGCACGTGAACCCCCAGTTCCTGTACTGCTCGTACTTTGGCATTGACTGGAGAACCTGTGTGTACGCACTGGGAACGGGACGGCCACCCTGTCCTGCCAGCACCTCCCGCAGGGAAAGGGGGGCCTGATTTTTTCTGCAAGCCTGCCTTAGCTATTTTTTCCACAATGCTGAGCACAGCAAGGTGTTCACCTACTTACAAGCTTCAGCTATTTACAACCAGCTTATGGATTTGAGAGATACCATTGCTCACGGAAGGATGCAAATGTCCTAATTCATAACGGCAGCTTTTACAGGCCGGTATCTCTCAGAAATCAGTGCAGCTTTAGCTCCTAAATGGCTTCAAGAGCTAGCACTTCGGCTTGTTCTGGTGCAGACAGCATTAATTTTAAGGCCTTGGTCCTGGCCAAGCACATCTTGCCTACCTAAAGGGAATTCCATCACACCAGGGAGTCGTGCCCAACACACACCCAAGGTCTGGACACCCACGGCTGTCCTGTGACAGATCTGTACGAGCTCATCTCCACAAGAGAGAGGGATAAAAGAAAAAGCAACAAGCATTTCCCAAATGGTGACATGAGAGAGCAGCAGCAGGGGTGCTCTTTTCCTGCTAGTGGGAAACGGTGGCTCTGCACACACCAAGAAGCACTCTGCCACAGCAGCCCGTGTGCATCTGGAGAACACAGCGAGCAGCCCAAAAGGACGAGACTTTGCTGCTGCTGCCATTCCACAACCTGACGATTCTCACCTGGATTTAAACTGAGAATACTGGATTCCTGCAACAGACAGAACTTTGGATTGAAAATAAGCACCATGTCTTAAATGCTGTCTGGAAAGGAAAAGCCTGGAGGAAGTAAGACCATAAAGAAATGAACTTAAGATTCTTCTTTTAGCATGTACGTTATTACAACATTTCAGATGTCAGAGCCCCAAAAGAGTTTAACACACCTGTGATTCGCTCTGCTTTAGCCAAAGGTCAAGGACAACTGGATCCTCTTCCTGCTAAAGCTGCTGGCCATCAAAGGAACCACAGCCACTCTGACAGCATGATAAGAGCACTTGATGATATTTCCTCATTTGCATAGACCTGACTGTTATTCCTGCCCAAAGAGCTGTGGGAAAATAATCATTATTCCCAGCATTTCCTCACTCATTTGCTCAAACAAGCCACAGTCTCAAAAGTTTCAGCTGCACGACTGCACCTGATACTTCAGTCACACCCCCTCATATCCAGGAACAGATCAATGGGAAATCACAAACCTCTCTGGGGATGGTCCAGAAAGCTCTTTCTGTCCTTATGAAAATACACCACGCAGCTGTTTTCATTTTAGTACATATCCTACAGCTTGAAAAAAACACAACAATGACTAGGAAGAAAGCCCCTTGCTCTCCAGGTGTGAGCGCACAGCACAACGCTGAAGCACTCCAGCACGGAGCACAACGTACCTGCTGAAAACCCCCCACTGGCGAGGCTCTAGCTCCTGCTGCATAACGTGCATTTCTGCAGAAGAACGAACTTTTCAGGCAGTCTTTATAATGTTCTTCCTCCCAGTTTTGTCAGGCACATTCCACTGTAACTAATGAAGTTTGTGCTTCCTCCGTCTCAGCAAGCACTGGGTTTTCAGTATCGAGTGGCTCCCCACATATTGTTTCATTTCTCACCCCACGTATTTAAACATTTTGGCCACGCTGAGGTCTCGGGAACTATTACAGAGGTCAATAGGGCAACAATTCCATCTGCTATTTTACGACAGAAAAGGACACAAGTGTTTTGAAAACTACATATGCCTCCTGGCTGTGCAGAGGAAACAAAATCCACAGTATAGTTCACTGAGAATTTATCAAATGCTCTCCCAATTTATCCGATGCTTTTCATCATGACGCTATTTTTAAAAGTTCACTTAACTGTCAGCTAGGAAAATGACAAGGAGACCTTGCTGCAACATATACAATGAAAAGGCTTTTTGTAAAGATAAAAGCTTAAATGAACTTCTGAAACAAACCACTCAAAACTCTTCTAGCTATTTTACCAGAAGGAAACATTCTGTGTGCTGTTCTTTCTGTTTGCTGTTCACTAGAACTTCTGGGAAGCTGGATACCGCAGCCTGGAACACAGGTTAACGCCGCTTGTTAACGCGGGGTCTGCTGGGCTTCACGCTCTACAGGACAAGACGGGGGATGACAGAGATTTAAGCACTCTCCCAACACTTAAACGGGTCAAACTTGGAACTCTGCTGATGCCACGAAACAGATCAGCTTGCAGTCAGGTCAGCCAGCCTTAACGCACACAGAGGTTATGTAACAACGAAATATCACAGTTTCACCACGTACCTATAGTAAAT
The DNA here is from genome assembly GCA_013400615.1 of Syrrhaptes paradoxus. NCBI lineage: Eukaryota > Metazoa > Chordata > Aves > Pterocliformes > Pteroclidae > Syrrhaptes > Syrrhaptes paradoxus. The sequence goes on from VZTO01024958.1 coordinate 34,660, forward strand.
TCACTTCTGCCCAAACAAAGACAGCTCTAGCTCCTCAGAAACAAGCTTTCGGTCCCACCAGAAAAAAACCCCAAACATATGGCTTGATATGCAGCTGTCAAGACTAACAGTATGATACATACTTTGGCATAATAAAAAATATATTTACATTACAGCCAACACATTTATATGCTTAGTGTATACAAAATATTTATAAATGCAAATTTATTTACAACTAGAGTCCATTATTCATAGGAGAAAATGAGCCCCAAAGTTAGACTGGTAACAGACGCCTGCCAACAGTCTAAGGAACAAAAAGCTGGCCAAGAGTTTTATGCTTACAATTACTGGGGAATTCCATGAGGAGGCCCTGAACATTTGTTTTCAAGCAGACAATGCAGTGTGAAATAGCTATGCATTCTTGAGAGGTTTTCAAAGCATGCACCAACACAAAGGCTGCCTCCAACATCAGCAAACCCGTGTTTTAATTCTATTCTTGTGGATATCACTAACCATCCACATGTTCTGTTGCACATTCCCATTTTCCAATGCACAGAAATCCAAGGAAAAAGGGCACGTGCCACCTCCTCCTGGGGAGCCCGGCTCTGCTCAGTCAGCCCGTAACTGCAGACACACGCACACAAGCATCTTTGGCCTTGGGTTTGTCCTGAGGTAGTAAATACAAAAAGTCCGTTGATGATGATTTGCTGTCAAGACTTCATTTTAGTGTCTTATGTGGTTTCACTATAGTCATGAATGTTCCGTGTCCTGTTAAAATCAAAGTTATGTTCACACAACCTGTGGCAAGGTCTGGGAGACGCAGCTTGTTCCCGGTCGCTGTCAATAATGCCCTCGCTTCGAAGGGGTCGTGGGGTCTCGCGGGCTGACGGCTGATGCAGGAAGTGTGAGTGAGAGCGCGCTAGGTCTTTGTTCACTCCCCATAAAGGAAGCTGAAAGGGTTCTGAGGAAGAAAAATGAGAAGATGGACAGGAGTTCATGATAAACACTCAAATTTTAGACAGATTTGAGTTGTGCAACTCAACAGTAACAGTCTTTCTGAGGTTTAAGAGCATGTTTCACTGGATGCTCTCCCATTTCAGCATTCTGCTACAGTAACCACAACAACACACACACTTTCAGTGTGAATTTTTAAAAAGGCAACCTGGAAGAAAGTCAATATAAAAGCAATCAATTTACAAAAAAAAAAAATCCTTTGGAGTTCTTTGAAACTCAGGCCAGCTCAAACAGAAGGGCTATTTGAATTTCCTGTGTGAAGCTTTAGCTCTTGGCTAGTAATGTCCTTGAAGGACAGGCAAGGGATCACATTCCACAAGCTTTAAGAGATGGACTGCAGATTAAGAAATACTATCTTTTAACATCACCCTCTTCAACTCTTGGGTACTGGATGCAAACTGAGGGCTAGTTCTGAGAAGAGGTGGTTAATAAAGAGGCGAGTTACTCCACAAACTGCAGTCACTCGAAGAACGAGCTGTATCAATGGCGAGGGGCAGCACAGGGAAGACCAGTTATCAGGGAATACAAAGTGACAAAAGGCAAGAAGTGACACTCACCATTAATCTGCTGGGAGGAGATCTTCTTTTCACTTATTTTGTCGTGGTTGGTAAGGAAGACAGGCATGTCTCTGTCTACTAGGAGATTATCAAGAGTACTGGTTTCATGCTGGGTGCGTGCGGTATACGTTTCCTTAGGCATCTGCACCATGAGATTAGGGAGAGCTTGATCCAGGGGGTCCTCCTCCGTGATGTAGGCATAGGGGCAGTACTCGCGTGTCCTGGAGTAGATGTTTGCATTGTCGTAACAGTCTGAGCAGATCACCAATGGTGCTGCACCACCTGAGAAACATGATGGAAAAAACAAATACTCTCAAAGAGGAAAAGGATGCTCGATTTCCAGAGACCTTCATGTCTTAGCATGACCCTGTACTACAGCGGCACAATTTGAACAGCCTTTATACGGTTAACCTGGAAACAGAACGCTCAGCTTCACTGAAAGAGTCACACGAGGAACGCTCTAGGTTCCCCACCACCCAAATTCTCAACAGCACTCCCCTTCTGAGGCTGACCAGGGGAAAACCATGGACGTGAGCCAGAGCGATCGCATGTTTGATCTCCTATTTCAAGGGCAAAAGGGTTCAATGCAGGTCCAACCACCGGGCCAGAAGCCTTGACAGCAGAATATAAGCAAACACTAGAAGAAAACCAGGAGATGCCTCAAACACAGAACAATAAATGGGAATTTTCGGATCAACCTGAATTGTTCTCCGGGAAAAGTCACCTTTGATGTTAACATGCAGTACTACGCTGCATTGTGCAATACCGCTGCCAGCTACGAGGACTAGACTGCGCACTGGCATCCTGCTGGAGCACGAGGAATACACGTGAGGGCTTTGCTTACCATCTGTGCCTTTATGCACGTAGCTACTGGCTGGAGGCATGAGCTGCTGATGGCTTCCTGCCTCTGAGTTACTGTAGCCCTCCTGAGGCTCTGACAGAGTTCCTTGGGAGGACAGGTAGCTGGGAATGTCTGCAGGTAGGTTCATCTCCTCTGCAAGGAAGAATTAACACCGATGACATTAACAGCTAAGTGTGAAGATTTCAAGGCAGTCCCAACACTGTTACCCACATTAGCAAAAATGTCATCCAGAATTTCAACTCACATGTAGTTATCTTTTTTCTACCTCAGTGATTAAAAAATCCATATAGCTAGTTCAGAACTAACAAGGCCAGAATGGAAATTTACACACATTATTCCAGGTTCTGAAACCATTTCTAAGTCTATTCAAATATTTATTTCCAAAATTTACTGGTTTTCCTCAACATAGAACAAATCTACTGTACCACAAATAAAATTAACGCACTTTTGATATTTTAAAATAACTCTAAACTGAGGGATTTGAGCAAGTTTGATGAGATTTTAGAAGGCAAGTTTCATTCTTCAATCTTATCTGTCTGTCACAAACCCAGAAATTTCACCACTCTTAACAAATGTTTTGGATCAAAACCAGGGTTGAAGACTGTTGCTTTTGCCCTTTACCTGTGTTAGTGATGCTGTAATCTTCACTCCTCCTTCTCATGTGGTAGATGACGATAACCCACACCAGGGAAGTTCCCACCACGCAGCACACCACGACAATAATCACGATGCCCACGGTGGTCCAGCCATCCTCCTCGTGCACAATGCCGCTCTGGGAGGAATCACAGTTTGGGGAAACCAGGACATTCAGGTAAATATGGCCACGCTCGGTGCCCAGTGTGTTGGACATAATGCACGTGTACTTCCCAGCATCCTCTAGCCCAGCATCCACAATGATGAGCAGTTGGTTGGCTGCTGCAAAAAAATGCCGTTCTGTGACGGTCAGGGGGCCATCGTCCTTAGTCCAGTTGAGGCGAGGGGCGGGACTGCCACCAGCTATGCACTGCAAGACTGCGGTTTCACCTCGGGTCACCGTTCTGTCTTCCAGCGGCCTGATGAAGGAAGGCGTTTCTGTGACAGTGGAGGGAAAAAACCCAACAGATTGTAAGATAACTTCATTGTGCAACACCAGTATGTACTCCATGATCTTTTAAAATCCGATCTTACAAGCTGAACCTAGGCTTGAGCAATGAAACACAGGATTCAGGAAATCCTGAATTCAGCTCTTCACTGCGGCAAATGCAGGTACAGCAAACATCCCCCAAAATTACGCTAGCCACAGTCTGCTTTACCTATTCCAGTTCAAAATTCATACCATAATGTTAAAATTTAGTGTCTTCAAAAATACACTGCATTTTGGAAGAAACTGTCCTTCCATCACTACTCAGCATAGTTAACGTTACATGCGACTAGATTTTTTCCAAGACAGCACAAATCACCTGTCTGATCTACGCTGCTGCATTGACCTATGCCCCTCCGTTCCCCCCTGCAAAGATCACACTAACTCCACTGGTCAGCACTGTACCTTAGCTTCTAGAACTTCACTGTTCAAAAAATAATGTCCAGTGCTGCTCTTTGTATTTTAACTTCATTCTTTAAGGCTTAAGCTTCCTACTTACAGGTAAGCTACACTACCACTGCAGAAGTGAAGGGATCCACATGCAAGCACAGGTTAGCACACCGCTTACCTAACACCATCAGCGTGGCGTTTGCTGACAAACCACCTGCAATGTTTTGTGCCATACAGCTGTAGATGCCCATGTCTTCTATTTTCACATTTGCGATAAAGAACACATCATCCTCGGGCATGACATGCATCCTCCTCTCTCTTGCAGCAGGGAAGTCTGTGCCACCATCCTTCTGCCAGGAGATCTGTGGAGTAGGGTGGCCCTCGGCAGCACACTCCAGCCGGGCCATCGCCCCGGTGCGGATAGTCAGATCCATGGGGGTTTTCAGGAAAGAAGGCAGCTCTGGATCAAAACAGACATAGTTTCAGTACAAGGGAAAAAGCAGCAAAAGCTCCACGGCACAGAGAATATCTGAAAGCAAAGGACTTCATAATTGATTTTTCAGAGTTTGTTTCCAGCCCCACCAGTTACCTTTAGTTAAATCTTCCCCAGCTTCACAAACACATGGGCAAGGTGCTTAGTTCTGAAGAAACAGCAGAGGGAGCTTTTAGTTTAAGAGACTTCTACCTCCATTTAACGAGATGAACAACTAATTGTGTTACAGTGAAAGCCTGGGAGAGTCCTGCCCCTTTCAAAAGTGAGCAGAAGGCTTCTCACAAGAAAAACATCTCTTCTTTCCTGCTTTATAGAAGATGTTTGATACTTCTAAATACCAGTGAGACAGTCTCACAAGACTATTTTGGCCCAGCTCTAGTGAAAAATAGCCATGTAGCTATTTAAAGAAAGCTTTAAATTAAAAGTGTTTCTCCTTTGTTACATTATTGCTTACCATTGACAGTCAGCTTGGCTTTGTTGGAATAGTTGGAGCCAAAGTGATTGGTGACGATGCACTGATACTTCCCTTCATCAGTGAAATTCACATTGAAAAGGTGCAGGACAGTGGTATACTCGACCACCTCACCACTTTGCTGCTGGTATCTAGCAAAATTCTCAACCTCTGCATCATACAGTACTTCACTGTCTTTACGCCAGGCCGTGGACATGGGTGAGTCACTGCTGCTCACAGCAGTGCAAGTCAGGGTCACGTTCATGCCTCGCAGAGCAACCGTGGTCTCGGGATGCACTCTTATCTGCGGTTTAGGGAAATTATCTGAAAATAAAAGCACTAAGATCAGTTACCTTCCTCTTCAACTTGCAATTAATATTGCAAGAAAACTCACTCAAAAGACAATGCAGGCAGAAAGCAAGCTTTGGTAACAGACATCCTGCTGGTGGTGCACATATTCAGCCGTTTTCACTGGGAAATCCAGCTGTGAAAGAGGATTAGAAGCACCGGTAGGCATAGAGAACACGCACTGAGGACAATCAGTGCAGAAGCCTGGTCTCGAGCAGTGCCCTGCATTTGGTACAACTGTCTGGAACCTGCTATATTTAGATCACACAGAAAAGCTGTGCTCAGCTGAAGAGCCAGGCTATTTCATGAAGGACTGGGACGTATTTTCATATAGTTTAAACTTCTTGAAGAGCCTTTAAGTTCTACAAATACAAAGCATAGCGAGCTGGCAGTTCACTCGGTCTCATCCCACTCGATAGGAGTTACTTCAATACCTATTATTTCAGCAAAGATTCTTGCAGGCGCACAGCGTTCAGCGTCAGGCACTACGGTGGAGATATTAGAATGAAGTGGGTGCTTGCGCCTACATGACGGTTATTGCAGACTTTACCTCCAAAAGAACGACAGAATTGCGTACGCACAAGTAACACTTATCAGACTGCTCACCCAGAAAATGGAACACCAGACTGTTTCCAGGCCTGCTACAGACTCTGCGCAAAGAGTCTCTCAGTTTTCCATCCCACAGTTCAGTCGCAAAAATAAACAGGCTTATGCCTGAAACTGTGGTGGCAGAGACCAGATCAACGTCACAGACACAGAGCATCAGAAAACGTGCCACAGTACTAACTACTCTGGCCCTGCTGGTACGGACAAGAACCAATGTTAGTGTCAAACAGCCCTTCCTAGGCTAAAGGTGCTCACCAGCAGGGAGAATGGAAGCAGCATCAGTTTTTAACAGTAACCCAAATGAAAAATGCAGTCTCACAGAATTACTCCCTTAGGCTATCTTCAGTGCTCAAATACAACAAAGCAAAGAGAAACAGAACTAAATCCCAAACTCCAAAGCAGATCCAGTACCGTACACAGGCCCACACGTGCCCCACGGCCAAAACCAAGTACCTCCAGCAGCGCTACAGCCTGCTTTCAGAAAGGCACCTGCTCAGATTGGTGTTACTGTGTTTTTTATCAAAAGTCATTAAAAATACAAACCGCAGACAAAGTCGTCAGGGTCCACGCTGAGAAGGCTTTGTCCTGCCAGCCATTCGGGATGAGCACAGCTGACGTTGACTGCCTGCTGCAAATGGCTGTCAGTGAGCCACTGCGGCAGCCACTTCAGCTGGCAATCGCAGAGCAAGCTGCTGGTGTTCAAAATTCTGCAGAAGAAAGGCAAAACAGAAGCGTGATTAAAGTTTACGTATTTTGCATTCATTTCATGCAGCAAACCAAGTTAAAGTATATATATGTTCAGCAATTTCAAGATCTGCAGCACTCTTTCATGCCTATGGGTATTTACTATAAAACATTAGCTATCTAAGCTATGAACAACCCAGCAAAACCCTCCCTCTAGGTCAGCATTAAGACTTTATATTTCTTTTTAATTCAGAAGAAGAAAAAAAATCTTGATTTTCAACTTCTAAAAACAATATTAAGCTTGTCTTTACAATTATCCCATTCCTCTTTAAAGCAATTAAAAAGAACATAACACTGCAGAGCAGCTCTATGTCTCAAACTCAACACGCTTGCCGTTATGAAATGAGTATAAGCCTCCATGATCTTTTTCATGCCAGCTAACAAATATTTAAGAATGAAAGTGATTTGTTTCATACAGGTATCTCCTGCAGATTGTTTTTTCTGCTCCCCAGAAAAACTGCAAACATGGAACAACAATGGGTCACTGTTTCCCCCACCACCTGCTTTCAAAGTTTCCTAATTACACAGGACTGGAGAAATCCCAGCATTTTAACAGAAGTGATCTGCCACTAGATGAATCCAGAAGCAAGAGAGGAGAGGCACACAAACAAGCCGGGATTCCATCCTGCTGTTTGCCAGGACATACCAACAACTCCTCACTTTTAAGATACTTTAGAGAATGCAATGAAAGTCTTGTCTTTAGCCCCTACAATGTGTCTCCTCAAACTGGCAGATCTTGCAGGGAGGCTAAGTCCATCTGGCCAAGATTAACTAACCGAATAACAGTTTTAAAACAGATTACACGATATTCAGAGACTTTATCTCATAGAGATGACTGCCTTACAGTAGGATTAGTCTTGGGTGTGAGGGTCTTTTCATAATACTTTAAATGTCTGAAAATCACAAGAGGCTCTAGCAGCTTAAGCATCTGCTGAGCATGTAACAATTCATGTCTAGCTATGAACCTTAAAGGTTTTCTCTAGCCCCAAAAATGGGAAGACAAAATGTAGGGTTTGCTAACCTCCCTGAAAGATTCCTGATTAATTAGTTTTTTTGTTCACTCTCTACATGCTAGCATGTGCTGAGCTTGTTGCAAAATCATAAGATGTGAAAAACTTAACGGTCCAGCACTGCAAGAAAAAATGTTTTCTGCTAATTGCAATTAAGGAAATGGAAGTGCAGACTTCATCACACCTTAAATCTAAGTACACTGCTACAGACTGAGTTGATAATTTACCAGCATTATTTTAAATACTTCATGATGAAAGCAGACACACTTCAGTCAACATCAGCCAATCCTACAATGGCTGAAGGATCTGTCAATAATTGCCATGAACTTACAGCTCCTTCAGATGAGCCTGAGCAAACGCATTTTCTTGGATGGACATTACTGCATTGTTGCTTAAATCTCTGTAAGTGAAGCAAACACAACAATAATGGGTTAAGTACAATTTCATATGCCACCTTCAGTTAAATTCTTGAAAATTTGACAGAGAATACAAGACTGAAGTTGACAAATAATTAGAAGTTCTACAAAGTAAAGTACTTACAGATGTTCAAGCCCTTCAAGACCAGAGAACGCTTTTTTGGTAATTGACTTAATCTGGTTTCCTTGCAAGATTCTGAAAGACAAACCCCCCAAACCCAGAGACAAGTCTGAATGTCAATATGATTTCACAAATAAGACCCAAAACAAGTTCCCCATGATGTTTAATTTTTTCCTAATTCTAGCTGAGCTAAAAGATCAAATACTATTTTTTTGAGCTTAAGGGCCCAAATAATTTTCCCAAGAACAGGGTTTCGTTTCCATTCCTACCTTAGAGATTTGGGTTAGAGATGTGTCAGAAGATAATTTAAGTCAGCGGAATGAAGCAGTGGCAAGTAGAACTTGGGAGCAGAGCAATAACTTCCTAATACCAATTTGCCACAATTACCTAATGTTTTGCACTCTCCCTCTACTCTGCGTGCCTGGGAAACACAGTCATTTCACTGGTTGGTAATACATACAGTTTATCCAGCCTGCTGAGTCCCACAAATGCTTCATTTGCATCTTCTATGGCCCAGGAGATCTCATTGTTCCGCAAGTCCCTGCAGGAGAAGAGCTTTCTTATAAAGAAGCCTTGGAACACCATCATGAGCACTGCTAGTGGCGAGCTGGGGAGGGAACCTGAGTGTTGCACAGACCTGCTGGGGTGTACGGCAGGGTCACCGGGGAGGTCTCAAACCTTTTATAAAACTACGCTTGTCAGAGGGTGAATATTCCATTCCAGAGATGCAAGGGAAAAGAGACGTGTTCAAGATAAGTGCCTCAGACAGAACCACAAACAAATCCTTTAGTACAACTCCTTGATGTGGTATGGAAGGAAAGACCCAGCCTGGCGAGCACCCGTCATGTGACGGACTGTTTACCGGGGTGGGAGAGGCTCCCGGGGCAAGCTGGCTCATGTAAGTGAATTAACCAGTACAGTAGCTGCGCTAATCTTCCTGAGCAACAGGCTTACAGCAGCATTAGCATGTTAAGAGACTGCACACAGGTTACAGTGTAAGGTTGCCAGCCATGAAGCAGGAGATTTTCAGAACGAAGTTGATATTCTGTTCCTAAATCTTGTTAGCAGCTAATGGGATTTCTGTCTGACCTCTGCACAGCACTTTGGCCCCTCACACGGCAAAAGCAACAGAGCAATGTGGTTCAGAGAGAATTAAACACTTTAGAAAGAAGGCAAAATAAATTCAGTTGCATTTTTAGTCTGAAGGGCACAGACTGAGCCAACAGTTTCCGTCAAAGCCACAGTTTTTGTCTGTTTTGATACCACTGTGCGCAGAAGTCCCTGCAGACAGGAGTGTGTTTGAAGGAAAATACACCAATGAAAAATGCATTTTATCAGATATCGTATGCATCGGCTTGATGGAGCTTCCAAACAAGTCAACTGACACAGAAAGCAAGCTACGTATACAGCCAATTGTACACATCATCTCATATAAACGCGTCTTTCCTTGGGCTAATGGCGAAAAAATGAAGTCTCTACCTTCCCTTGGGTGAGGCTGTAAATTGCACAGAACACTGTCCTGGAAGAGACTGGGATCAGCCTCCAGGGCACTGTCAGCGGTAACACGTTATTTTCTTATTTTTGTTACTTTGAAATATGGAAGTCTTGTTAACAGCGTGCAGCAGTCATTTCCACAATTAATATACATACACTTTAAAGTTCAGGGCAAAAAGAAAATAATTCCACAATTCATGCATCACAAAGTCGTAACAAATGCAGCCTTGATACTCGCTCACTTTAAGTATTTTCCTCTTTGAAATTTATTCAAGCTAAGGGATGTGATCTAATAAGAATGACTGTACGAATAACATGCCAAATTTATCTCCAAGTTGCTAATTCTTATGATTTGAAACTTGTTTCTAGAATTATCTCCAGATTTGCTTCAGAAATTTGGATTGTGAATGCAGGGGGGGTAGCAATGCCAAGCCACTCACAGTATTATGAAGTCAACAATGCGATAAGATGTGAAACTTCAGAACTTCAGTGCTGTTCTTGGAGACACCTTTAATCCTGCCTCGCTCTTATTACCTTGTAGTTAACACAGTTTCACAGTTTATTATCCTGAACTAGAGCTACACTGCAGAACAGGAGCTGGACCAACCAGCAGACAAGCAACAATGGAACTAATCCAACACCGTATCTCCTGATGTTTGAAGTATTTTTACACTCCACTACTCAGACCACTTAGCGAAATGAGTGAGCAACCCCAAAGAAAAGCCCCTCATTGTGTGAGCTGAGGAGCTGGCTCCTCACGCCTGGCTGGGCACGAATGCTTGGAGCCTTGTTAATCACCACTGCCCTGTCCTGCACATTCCAACCCCCAAGCAAATGGCCAGCCGCTCAGCTGTTGACACCCCCGAGGAGCCCAGGAAAACCTACTAATTAATCTCCTCTTGTTCTTTTTCATGCTTCTCTAAATCTAAGAAATTAGTTTTAATTATTTCATTAAAGGGTTGCATTAAGGTTAACAGAATATGACTGCTTACATAAATCTCTCTGGTGAGTTTGCTTATTTAAGCATTTATTCAATGAACTGACAGAGGGGTTACAAACTTTCACTCCTTTCTCAACCACCACTGTTCAGGATGATTACAACTGTTCAGATCTACTTGAGACACACTTTTTATAAAGAGCCAGGATAGAGTCTTTTCTTGTCAGAAATCTCAAACAGCTGTAGCCGCTACAAAAGGTCCTGGCAAGCGCAGAGCTGTGCCCCTGCCAGCAAGAAGCAATCCTACGCTCCTCCTGGGGCTTCAGCACACAAGCAGGGAGGGCTGAACCATAACTTCTGCAACCAAATGGATTCATGGCTTGGTTTCTGAGGTTCCAACGCCAACAAAACCCTCTGGAATAAAGAGAGGGCCAGGCTGACCGTTCGCTCCGCAACTGGCGTTCATGCAAGCTGACTATCCACACTGGCTCAGAACCAGTGTGACGTGCCACTGGGCACTCAGGGTCACCAAGCCACAGTTTCTTATCACCGCTAAAATGAAGTGGTTGGTTTGTTTTAGCTGGGCCAGAATTCTGTTATCTCGGCAGAGCAAAAGATATCAGCCCTGCCACACCTGCAGGCAGGACAGGGCACAACAACACCAAAGCACCAATCTCAGGCTTGCACGTTGCAATATGCCTTGTCCTTACTTCCAAAAGCTTCACTGCATTCAACTGAGATTTTAACTAGAAGTTTTCTGTACTTACAAGGTTTGAAGATTTGTCAGCCCTCTAAACACACCATCAGCAATGTGACTGATGCGATTGTCACCCAGGTTTAGTTTCTCCAACAAACCAAGTCCCACAAAGGCAGACTCCTTGAGGCGAGTTAGCTGGTTGTACGACAGGTCTCTAGAAACATTGAACGTGCACTTTAGAGGCAAGTAGAGGGGGATTAATTATGAAGATACTATCGAACCTGATTAACTATTGAGTTTCGATTAATTCCTCTAGCGGAACACTTATAAAAATAAGTAAAATTCACAGCATTACCATGGGCCTAGCAAGGAAATGGAGTACCTCCTTTGGTAATTTGTTCCTGCTACACACAAGCTCTCCAATCTGTTATTGCAACACTACAAAATCCCCAGAGAAAAGGAGCCCAGGACTTACAGCTCAGAAAGTCTTTGGCAGAACTCCCATGCATCTGGACTGATCCTGTTAATGGCATTCTGGCTAACATAGAGTTGCTGCAATGTCCGCAGACCATACAGCCAGCCTTTGTTTACTTCCGTTAAGTTATTATGTTCCAGTTCTCTAAGAAATTAGAAGGAAAAACATTTGCCAAATAGATAATCAATGAAACATATTTACAAAATTTCACCTTGCAGATCTCAAAATAATTTACTAACATTAAGCCTTAGGCAACCTGAAATGCACGAGTATATTCATTCCACTGAAACCGAAAGAGCTAACACATGGAAATGAAGAACTGAGTAACTCAACAAGACTGCAGTGATCCAGCAGCAGAAGCAAAACTGTAATCTCTGTTCTCAAAGATTATTTCTTTTTTAAAAATCTTTAGCTAGCACCACATGACACACCCCTGAGCTATCTCTGTCAGTCACCCAACAAAGAACCATCCCATGTTATGGGGAGTGCAAATGAAAACCAACAAAAAGCGAGCTACAGAGTCAAAGCATTCGTGATCACCAAGCGGGAAAAAGTTGGGGAGAGAGCCGGTATCTTTCCAACTCTGAAGTAACCAGACATGATACCAAAATAATGGCAAAACACAGATGAGTGAACTCATTTGCTGTGATGCTCGCCAATATCCCAGCACAGCCTTGATGCAGGGGAAGCCACACAGGACACAACCCCCCACAGCTACAGTCCCTAAAAGAAATTCCATGACCAGGCATACTCACAATTCTTCTATATTACCCAGGCCAAAGAACGCTCCATCCATTAGTCTGCTAATCCCATTGCGCTGCATTTTCAAGGATTTTAAGGATTCCAGTCCTTGGAATGTAAGACTTTCCACTGTTTTAATCCGGTTCCTCTTCAGCTCCCTTTTATAAAGATGACATTCAAGTATTAAGACATCTTTTGATAAGCACCACTTTGTGAAAGTCAAGAAGACACGCTGAGAGGAACAACACAGCTGTCAACGCCACGTTTTTAAGCTTTCAAGACTGCTACTTACAGAAACTGCACGTGAGGCAATTTGAAGATCTTTGGTGGAATCACACTAATCCTGTTTCTGTTCAGCTTTACCACCATTAGTGAGCTAGATAAGTTATCAAGACAGCCTGCTTCTAGAGTAGTTATCCTGTTGTTACTCAGATTCCTAGGAAAGGAAGAGGAAGAGAGGCCTTTCAGAACATGGAGAATTTTATGAACACAACTGCACAAGCACTTCAAAGCAATCACTTGTTATGAAAACTCCAGCTCCCTGTGAAGTCACATCACAAATCTGAGTTCTGGTATACCAAACTAAACTATTTTCCCCAGAGAATCAGTGCCAGCAGCTGATTGCTACTGCATGCCCACGCTTCAGTTAGAGACTGTTAACACAATGTCAAGGGTGATCCACTCAAAATGGCCAGAAATCGTTCCATGTCCCTGCTGGCTGGAGCACCCGCCCTTTGACAACAGCAGTTATTGTTTTCCATCCTATTTAAGAAAATGCAACACGGATTGTGTGAAAAGCATTTTATTTCAAGCACATTTGTAGCTACGTTCAAAGACACACAAGGCTGCCTACTGCAAGACAGTAACTTAAGAGTAGACAAGATCTTCAACATCACAGTCATGGAGCCAGGAACCCCAGACATTAACAGATCACTCGTACTTACAGGTACTTCAGCTGCATCCGTGGAAAAGAAGAAGCTTTAATTTCTGAGATAAGATTAGAACTAAGATCTAGATTTTCCAATGAAAGGTAAACTTGGAGTTGCTCAGCATTTATTTCTGGAATGGTATTGTGCACCCTGAAAAATACCAGCAACAAATGTGATTAGCAGAACAGCCCATCCTTCAAGCTGCGCAGCTGAAACAGTATAGGATTCTGAGCACCAGCACTGCTGGCAAGCCTCTTAAATGGGACACACTTCCCAGTGTTCATTCCTAAAGCAATGCTGAAAATCCGAGAGCTATCTGCCACCTTGACATATAAATAGATTCAAATTCTGGGGCCGGTAGTTGGGCTGCTCCGTGTGGGAACTGTCATTCCTTGACTGAATCCCTCCCCTTCAAAGCTGCCTGCCTTGGTTGACTGCATTTTATTGGTAATTTAGGGTGACTTGATTGTCTAACTGATTTGTATTTCTTTAAAGAGTGCTTACATATTCCCTAAAGCACTTTAGATGAGCAGTACTTCCAGACAAAAGCAGCTATGTTTTCCTACAACTTGACAGCAGAACTCTAACACAATTCTCCCATTTGTTAAACGAGAAAGCGGCAGACAAGCTATTACTTACAATGAGAGAAGAGTTATATTAGAAGTCGTTTCTCCAAAATATGGAATTTCACTTAGCTCATTGTAATTCATTTTCCTTAAGAAAAAAAAAAAAAAATATTACTGGCACTTCAAAGGGCAGAAAAATCCTTCTGTACAAAACAGAAATAACTTGTATCACAGAACATTTAAAAAATGTTAGTAATACTTAGTAGTTGACAAAGACGACTCCTTAAAAGCTTAAATACTAATAATTTGGACAATAGCGAAGCATGCTACTTTTTACCATTTTCATGAATGCTATTGCTTCTATTTAACATAGAATCAGCTACAGGCAAAACAAACATGTCTCATTTACTTTTAAAAATACCCATCTTCTAATCTTTTATGAAAAAAATCTGCTTACAAAGCATCAGTTTCATACATAAAGTGTGCTGCCAAGATAGAGCATCCATTTTTAATTAACTGGCACTGAATATTTCTACAATTCAGACCAGATTTCTAGACATGCAATGAAATGTACTAATTAGAATGAGGTAGGAGATCTTGAGAGTTTATCCTCATAAAAACCAACTTACACTTCTTGAAGCGTATGAGCAGACAAATCAATGCTCCAGTTGGATGACAATAAATGATTATGACTTAAATCCCTAGAGAACAGAGAGAAAAGTTATTCTAGCTCCTGGAATTAAAAAAAAAAAAAAGAGAATGTATGCTTTATCGAACCTAAAAGTTTTAAACCGTATTTATCACACATACAATTCCTCCCTTCACGGAAGGAAGAGGAGATTCCTCCCAGCTTCTTCCAGTGGTCACTCACAACAAAAGTCCAGGCAGTTCTATTTCTCTGTTTGAATCAAACAACTTTTCTGTTAAAACGGCCTCTCGAAAGAAAGATCACACCTGACCAGAGCATTTTCCCTTTAAATCATAGACAATACTTGCCTATTGCAAAAAAATAACTTTCCAGGGACACAAAAACAACTTCTTTCAAATGCCCGTATTGAACTGTTTTCTGGAGCAGCGATCCCCATCTCCTCAGCTGCCCAGCTCTGCAAAGACGCCGACTAGTCAAGGCAGGCTCATTTTAAAGGAACAACACACACACCATTACCAAACAGGCTGGAGGGGAGAGAAACGTGAGGCTGGGAAGCTTACACAAGGCATGCTTTAGCGCTGGTTGGTTTTGCTTATCCAAAACAAATGCAGGAGCTGGATTGTTCCAATGGGCAAGAGAGACGTTAAACGTTTGAGTGCCCACAGTGGATGCTGATGCCTTCAACTTGGTGCATAAAATGTTACAGAGGAAAAAAAACCAAACAGGTCTACTTCTGAGAGCGAACTCTTTGGGCACGGACTATCTCTATTTTGCAACACAAGCCAAAGCATGAACAACAGCAACAAAAACTCAGGTTTGTGATGGAAATGTGGCTCAAGCTGTGCCAGCAAGGAGACACAGACACCGCTCTGAATGGTCAGACCAGCTCATCTTCTTGATGCCTTTCCGGCAGGAGGCCAGAACGGAGACAGATCCCCAAAGCTGGTGCCGACAGCCCGAGATGTTGGCCTGGCACCACCAGCGAGCTTGTGGAACACGACTGATAGCCTCACCGCAGTCAGAAACCTGTCGATGGGTGCATCTGGAACTGGAGGCTGCCTGTTGAATCAGGTCTGTCTCAGCTAGCGAGCTGTCCCTGCCTGCCAGCAAGGCATCCCGCTTCTCACTCCACTTCCAGTTCTGCCATCGAGGAGAGAGCTACCGCAAGCCGCTTTCGGAAAGCAAAAGCTGTTCATCCCGATGAGTTCCCTGGCGAGGTCCTGTACCACCGATTCTCCTTCACGATTACAGGAGTAACAGCACGTATTTATTACGGCTCATTTTAGGATTATCAGGCAGGCTACAGCTATGCTGACACCAGAGACAAAATTATCCTTTAAGAACAAAGCTACCGCATATCTCTTGAAAGAATATTAAAATGTAATTGACAGCCAGGCTCAGGCGGTCGCTGGGCCCGTGGCCGACTTCAGCTACACTGAGGGTTGAACCTGTACAGGCACAAAACTGCCGAAAACCTATGACAAGGGGAAGAAAAAAGAAATGGCACTGGTGCCCCTGCTGAAGAAGCAGTTGCGGTACAAATTTAACCTCGCCAAGAACCAGCTGGTGGGTGTTCAGGCCGCCACAAAAACCCTCCATGCAGGGAAGACTTGCCGCTAACCAGAAGACAACCTGAGCAGGACCTGGTTTTATTCAGGCAGCAACCACCAGCATCGTGCTTCCCTTCCCCGCTCCAGATGACTGCCCGACACACAGGGCTTGCTTTCCTTGTTCTAAAGAATGCAATGTTAAGATGCAGACACATAAAAAAATATTCACTAACGCTTTGACTTCTGTACCCTTTTCATCACCCCACCAGGTTATCCATCAAACACCTGATTTCGCAGGAAACACAAAGTTACAGTACCTGAATACTTCTGTCATGAAAAAGGGCTCTGAAGGTGCTCTCCTGGCCTTGTTCAAAACAAAATACTGGAACAAAATAACCCCCCCCCCATGCTGGAAGCATCACCTGCAAGCGGTTTGAAAGAGTCGGGAAAAAGAAGGATTTTTAGTCCTCAAAGTTAGGTGAAATGACACCACAGAACTGAGAAGGAAAAGCACATCAGGAACTTTTTCATGTGAGGAAAAATTAAGCTTTGGTTTATTTTAAACAGCTTGTGTGCATTATAGCTCATTTAGATTCAGAACTGCTAGAGCAGTCCTAGTGAAGAAAAAATGTCCACCCCCCCGTCGTGCGCCAAAATCCCAAAAGCCACAACAGAGAACATACACTTAATTATTGTTTGCAGCATACGTCAGATTGCATAACGCAGCACAGGGCCAGCACCGCTTCTTCCCACTGCGCTTTGTGCCAAGCAGTTCTAAACACACCCTCTATCAGCTTGGAGAAAGATACGAGTATTTGTTGAAGCTTGAAACCTGCTCTGCAGACAGCAGGGCTATCGTTTGCCTATTAGCCACCCGATGAACTTCCAGCTCACTCTTCCAGGCACTGACACCCTCCCTGACAAGTGTTAACACTGAGTTATCCTCGTTTCACAGACAAGTTAACTGTCCTTCTACACTGAAACACACATTTTTGTCTTAAACATCGCCCACTGCTTATCACACAGGGAAGGAAAAGAACTACAGAACCACAAAGGGGCAAGAAGGTGACAAGCTTCCCTAGATGTGCCCAGTTTTTAATACGGATCAGACTCTTGAGTCCTGCTAGAGGAATTCCTGGAGTTAACTGAACAGTGGTTTGCATGTTTAGATTATCTTCCAAACAGGCGTTTTTTCTTGGTGTGGAATACTTGTACTTCTATCAACCGGGAAACACGATCACTCCAAGAGGGCCTGAGAACTCCTCTGCCCACAGAAGTGGTTTTTAATGTCCCTCATACTTCAGCACCTCCAGCACACTGTCGCCAAAGGTGACACACACAAAGGTGACAGTTAACAGCTGAGAAAAGATAAAGGCACAGAGCACCAGACCCCGCATGACCACTGTGTAGCACATGGTCTAAACTCTTGGGAGCATGAGACTAAGGGTGGCTCTGAGTTCATTTTTTGTTGGTGGTTTTTTTTTTTTTTTTTTGGAAAAACAATGGCAGCAAATGTCAAGGGGAACCCACAGTGGGGGGGAAAAGGAGGGAGTCACGGGGCTGCACAGCAGCAAAGGGATGCAGAGGAAATCAGAAGCAGCAGGAACGGTCACAGTGCGCAGCTTAAATCAGGGGCTGGAAGGAAAATTTCCAAGAGTAATCACAGGTGACTGACCTGAGAAAAGTCCTGGTTTGACTGGCGTTACCAAACGCCTTACTAACCCCAGCCCGCTCCTGCCTCGCTCTCCTCAAGCGCTATCGTCACACAGGGAGACACGAAAAGCACGAAATCCGCGTCCCGGCGAGCCCACGGCACGGAGCCCTGCCCAGGGGCCGCCGGGGCAGCGGTGCCGGTCCCTCTGCCCCACGGCTCCGCTCCAGCGGTTTTGACTCGGCCACTGCTCCTCCGAGCGCGGCTCCAGAACCGGCGGCCGCCTCCTGCCCCCGCCCCGGGCCCGCCCGGGCTCCGCCGCCCCCGACCGCTCGGGCCGCGAGAACAGCCCGGACACCGAGCGCCAGCACCGCCGCCCGCTGCGACCCCC
>VZTO01024958.1:53165-86478 GCA_013400615.1 Syrrhaptes paradoxus
GGGGCGGGAGTGGGCGGGGCTCGGACCTGCCCCGCCCCCTGGTCCGCCTCGGGCCGGGGCCGGTGCCGGGGCCGGGGCCGGGGGGGCTGGTCCGTGTCTCGCCGCCCGAGGCGGGGGCTGCCTGTCCCGTGGGCATCCCGCCGAGGGGCTCGGGTACCTCCGCACCCCACTGCCGCGGGTGCGGGAGCCCTGGGCGCCGGTGACACTGTTCCCGCTGTGCCGCCTCCTGGCCCTGGCCGGGGTGGCCCCGGGGCTCCTGGGCTCCGGCTGCCCCCGCTCTCGGGCCCGGGTGGGCCAGGCGTGGGCACCGCGCTCCCACCGCAGCCCTGGGCATACGGCCGCACGCAGCCCTCGGTGCTGCAGCGTGGGGCCAGCCCGCAGCAGGGCTGGTGGCTGGTGGCTGGTGGCCAGCCCAGCCAGCGTGGGGCTGCCGGAGGCTCCGTGCCAAGCCGGCTCAGGAGAAAACATCGCCCCTCCTCTCGGGTCGGGATCTGCGGCTCAGCCGTGCCCGCGAGCAGGGCAAGCCGGTGCTGGCACCTGCAGCGCCTGCGGTCCTGGGCCAGCCCCAGCTTCCCCGGGCAGCCTGCAGCGAGGCTGGGCCGCTGCCAGGTCCTGCTGCGGGCGAGTCTGGCTGCACGGCTGAGGCGTCCTCCCCAGCTCCCCGGCCGAGGGAGCGGCACACATCCCTGCTTCTCAGAGCAGCTCAGGGCACGGCTTCTGCTGCGGGAGCTGGAACCAGATGCCGGCGGCAGGTGGAAGGAGATTCCCACAGGAGCGAGGCGGAGCTGCCCTGCCTGTTGCATGTCTGCAAGAGGCCTGAGCTCTGTGCAGGGACAGGGGCCCACAGTGTGCTGCCAGCTGGGGAAACTGGTGCCCATGTCAGGGTGGCCTCTGGCAGTGCTGTCCCCAGCTGCCCAGGGCCACCGGCACTGACGGAGCTCAATTAGGAGCATCCACTGTGACAAAGTCCAGGGCCCGGCACAGGTCTCTCCAACAATGGTTCCCACTGCAATTTGCATTTATAAAGTATTGCCATGGCAGCAGAAATTTGCATATTAATAGAAGTCAGTCCTAATTGCTGAGCTGCTCCTAATGTCTCTGAGCAGAAAGAGGCCTGCTGTGTTTCCAACTGCTGCTGCTGGGGGCCCTGCCTTCCCCAAAAAGTTCCTTAAATCTCTCCCCGCTACTCCCTCTGCCAACCCCAGTCCAGCACGGCTCTCGTGAGATCTGCGCAGTCCCTGCCAGTGTCAATTCAGGAGTGAAAGCCCGGGCTCCATCCTGCCAGCGGGGACCCATCTGTGCTCACACGGCTGATGCTGCACACAGTGATGCTGCACACAGCAATGCTGCACAGTGATGCTGCACACAGTGATGATGCCTCCCCCTGCGTGTCCAGGGTTCCCCGTGCTCCCCTCCGGGTACCCCACGGCCCAGCCCTGCTGACCGCGCTGAAGCAGGCACTGGTCCTTGCAGAGCCGGGCAGAAGTGGCTCGGCCGGTAATGGCCAGAACAGCCCCGCTGGAGGTACTTCCAGCCCGGCCAGTGTGGTTTAGCTCGTGGGGGGACTTGATCCGTGTCCTGTCTCTGTCTAGGACAGTGGGGTGGCCGGTGGCCTGCAGGGAAGGATTTGCACAGTTCCCGATTCCTGAGATCAGGGGTCTCCCCCCTCCTCAGCTGAAGCTGCTCCCGGACCCCCATGGCCGGGGCAGGAGACTCCACTCCAGCCCAGCCCCGCTCGGCCCCTCGGCCGCTCTCTGCTCCCAGCACCGGCTCTGCTCCCCCAGCAGCCCGGGAGAGGCCGTGGCTCCCGACGGAGCTGCCGGGGCCCTGCCAGGCGCAGCCGGTGCCTGGGCTGCCCCCAGCCAGCGGGGAGGGTCCGCCCGGGGGTCGCTCCGTAGGCTCCGGCGGGGCCGCCCCGTCCCGGTGCCCAGCCCGCGCCAGCCCGGCCCTCGCCGCTGGATGGCGGCCGAGCCCCGGCGGAGGAGCGCGGCCGGTCCCGGGCGCTGCGCAGCTCCGGCGGATTGGGGCTGGGGGCCGGGGGGCCGGGGTCGCAGCCCCGCAGCGTTGCCCCCTCCTCGCAGCCCTCGGGAGCGCCGGGGCTCGGTGGGAGCGGGCGCTGCCCGGTCCGCGCTCCCTCCCTGGAAAACCGGGAGATCCGTAAACCTGCCGGCCTCGACGAGCACGGGCTGAAACGAGCTATTTATTGAACATCCTTCTCGCCAACATCTCTGCTGGAAGGCGGAGGGGGTCAGCCGGGCCGAGGGCTCACAATCAAAATCTTTCTCTCCCCCAACTCCCCTCCCAGCCCCTTTCTCCCACATCTGCCCCTGTCCCCCTCCCAGTCCCACTTTCCTGGCTCCAGGGGCTCCCCACCAGCACAGGGCTCCTCTGCATCCCTGCCCTCGCTGGGGTGGCCCCGTGCTGCGGGATGCCCGATGCTGCACTGCTGAGATGGGGCAGCACCAGTGCCCCTGCTGCGGCTGCCCCGTGCAGTCAGGCTGCCCCAGCTTCGTCTCGATGCCACCACCTTGTCCCCGGGGGCAGGGTGCCCCGACCATGCCCGGGAAGGTGAGCGGGCGGCCAGAGGAAGGGGCAGGGTGTCACTCTGCCGCCCGTGGCCCCATTGTTCTCCCTTGGATGCTGTGTCAACAAGAGCGGGGAGAGGAAACGGGGGCTAAGGAGATGCCAAGACCCCCGCTGCTGAAGGGAAGATAAGGAGGGAGGGGGCATTCACTGGCTGTCCAGGGGTGGCGGATGCAGCAGGGTCCCCTGCGGCGCAGTGTTGTGTCCCCAGACAGCCTGCCATGCTGCCACACCGATGGCAGCCAGTGACCGGGGGTCCACAGGATGCTCGGGCCATGGTTTATTTAGGGCAGGTTTTGCAAAAGCTGCGAAAGATGCAAGTGATTTTCCTGAGCAGCCTGGGAGAGGGCTGACGCTGTGGGGATGGACACCCTCGCCTGCAGACCTGCAGAAGTGAGGATGCTCCAGGGGCTGGGGCTTGCTGGAGTGGCCCCTCTCCTCCAGCCTGTTCCCAGGCAGCTGTACCCAAGCCCCGAGGGGTGGGATTCGAGGGGGTGACGCTGGCTCTGCACACCCATGTCCCTGTGAGCACGGCACTGCGCTCGGCTGACGGGAAGGGGGGAGCGCTGCTGGCCATCGCGGTCCCACGGCTCGTGTGCTGGAGCTGGGCTCCGGCGCCTCGTCCTGTGCCGCTGCAGCGCAGCAGGAGCCACAGAGCTGCGCTGCTGCAATCGCATCTGCTCCTGGTGCCGTCCACGGCACCGTCATAAAGTCACAAAACACCGGGTTGCCCGCGGGCGGCCTTCGGGCTGCCCCCGCCCCGAATCCACACCCTCCCGGGTTGCTCTTCCCAGGAGCGGTAAGGAGATCTCCAGGCGGGGATTTCCTGGGAAATCGCTGCAGCACAATGGCATCTTCAGCTGGAGCGGGGCTCTGCAGACGTGTGGCCAACACCTACAGCCCTTCCCCTCCCTCCCGTCCCCACCTTGTGTTTGTTTCCTTCGACATCTCTGGGTCAGCCGGAGTCAAGCGAGATAATGAGCGGGAGCACGGCCCCGGGCGCTTCCCAGGCCGTTACCAACAGAACAGGAATGCCGGGGATGGGGATGAGGATGGGGATGGGGATGGGGATGCGTTGGCCTGGGGAAGGCTCCTGCAGCTGAGTCGAGCGATCCTGCATTTCCACGTCATGCGGGACCAGCTCAGAAATCGAGAGTTAACTGTCTCCCTAAAGCGGGTTTGTGCACAATAAATTAGGAACAGTTTAATATTTATCCCAGCATGGAGACCAAATACTGCGATAAACTGAGCAATAAAATAGAGATGTTATTTTACAACCTTTAAACTAAATGGAAATTCATCTTTTAAAAACCTGACTTTATTCGGATTTATGTTTTCCTCATCAGACCAGATGAAAGGATTTCCTGAGGAAGTTTATGTTAGGAACGTTTTTGGGACACACACCTGAGATGTTGCTGTATTTGGGGCACTCAGACTACGACTGTCACAGCCACAGCTCCTCCTCATCACCACCCAGCGTTACTCCAGCGACAGAACAGGACTCGCTCCGTGGATCTGCTCCCCGGCGTGAAAAGCACCAGATCCAGGAAAGGAGACCCATGGCCTCCCGAGCATCTCTGGCAGACCACCCTGCTGCCCGGTTCAGGTGGAGGTGTCATGCCGAGGGCTCTGCAAACCTCAGAGGACATGGGGACCGACAGCGTCCAGGGACTGTGCACCGCAGCGACAGCTGTGTCCCTCCCAGCACTGCCGGCACCGCGGTCGCGGGAGCTCCCGGAGCCGCTGCGGGATCCAAAGAGCACGCGGACGCCAGAGCCGGGGCAAAGTCTGGCAGGACGCAGAGAGGTGCGGAAGGCGAAGCGCCATCGCATGTGCCCAGTACACGTGACTGCCAGCAGAGCACCAGCGCCCGCGCTGCCCGCCCAGCGCCCTGCTCCGGCCCGGCTGCGTCCTGGCAACGTGTGCGGGCAGCCGGAGGGGAGCGGGGACGGCACCGGGATGTCTCCCACTGTGCACATCTCCTGGAGCCGGCAGCAGGAGCAGCAGCAGCATCCCTTCCCGCGGCTGCTGGCACCTGGGGCACACCGTGCTGCAGCCCTGCTGCCGGCGCCTCGCGGCTGTGCTGGACGTTGTGTCCCGAGACCATCCCGGTCCCCAGCGCTGCCCTGAGATGACCAGGCTGGCGGTGGCCTGCTGCCGGCGGGCGCAGGGACGAGAGGGTGCGTGTGAGGGTGCCTGTCACCCCGGCCAGGGCATCGCCTTTCGGGAGGCTTTGTCCGCACCATCTCTAATAATATCAAGGTGTTCTGCCAAGTTCCTTCCAGCAAACCTATGACTTCATTCAAAGTGACAGGGGACCTGATTTATTATACTAACGAGCCGGCGATAAATAAACATGACCTGAGAAAATCCCAATCCCACAATCCCATTCTTGTTCGGCTCCTTGGGGGAGATGAAAGGTTTCCTGCAATTTCCCAGTGCTACCCAGAATCTCCCCTACTTGATCTGCCAAAGCTTTCTCCTGCTGTCGAGCCTGGCACTTGATTGAATTGACAGAAGCGGCTTATTAATTGTACTAATGAGGGGCTCAGCAATATGAAGCGGTGGAGAGAGTCCAGTGTGGCTAATAAAACGCTCAAAGCTGAGCAGAGCACAAGGTCACCGTGTTGCCAGGCTACTGCCTAAGCTGCCTGGAAAACGAAGATGTGAACCAATAGGTGACTCTGGGAAAAATATTGCTCCATAACTCACATAATTAATAGGACAGTGATGCTTTATTTTCTTAGGAAGAATATACAGTAGGGAGGGTGTGAGCGCACAGGCATCGCCACCATCCCCGCTCTCGGGAGCGGGCTCTGCCGAGCGGGACGGGGCTGGAGTCACTGGTGGCTGCGAGAGCCGCGGTTGGGATGCTGGGAGCAGCCGCGGTTGGGATGCCNTGGTTGGGATGCCAGGAGCAGCCGCTGTTGGGATGCTGGGAGCAGCCGTGGTTGGGATGCCGGGAGCAGCCGCGGTTGGGATGCCAGGAGCAGCCGGGGGCTCTTCCTTGCTGGGCCCTTTCCTGGCAACTCCGCTTGAGCAGATTTGCTCCCTGTGCTTGGACACACCGGAGCCTGGCTGCAGGAAAGGGCGAGGAAGGCGTCCACGCTGGAGGGGTTCGGTGTGGCCGGAGGGAGGTTTCGGTTATCTGGTGACAATGAGGGAACTGTCCCGTGTTTGACCTGTGCTCGTTTCCCAAGTACCACCGCAGGCAGAGATAAACACGGCTGATTAGAGCTAACAGTAACTGTAAATTTGGCAAGGGGATGTTCTCGGGATCTCTGATCTCCTGAGACAGCGATTCCCGCTGGGAGTTTACCACACAGCCCCCAAGGGTTTGCAGCAATAAACAGGAATATTTTTGCTCCACTAGGAAGGAAAAGGGAAAAAGAAGGACAAATACTGATCCTAATCTCTTTCTTTGCAACCAGTTTTGGAGCCCCCATTCAGGTTCTCCAAATTGCACCTCCCCAGGAGCTCATTCTCACACCAGGATGCTCTCTCAGTGGAGCCCGCTGGCTTGCAGCGAGGGCTCTGCCTCAAGCAAACACTGAAAAAAGGTCATCGATCTTCCAGGCTGTGGCACCGGCGGCTCCCGTAGACCCCTCTGCCCGGTACCCGAGCTGGGTGCGAGGCTGCCTAGCCTCTGTGCTGGGGGTGAGGGGGTGTCTCTGCACGGGGGGTCCCCTCCAGGGAGCTGGACCGTCCCCAGAAGGGGGCTGCAGGCTGCAGTGCCATGCGCTGGGGCACCGACATCCATCCTGCTCCACTGTGGGAGCAACCCTGCAGCCTGCGGGGCACCATCGCTGGGCAGGTTTGGTTGGACTTTCCGAGAGATGCGGTGGGCAGCGTGTGGCAGCTGCTGAGCCACGGGAATAGAGCTCAGACAGCTCGGCGGAAAGGTCTCCTCAAAAAACCCACCACGTTCATGGCAGGGAAGTGCAGTGATGCGACAGAAGAGGCTTCACCTGCCAGTGGGATCCGTCCAGCAAGGGAGGCCAGTGCAGCACCTGGGGACGGCCAGAGCCCCTCGCTCCGACTGCTGGGACCGTCCCCATCCATGCAGGAATGGATCCTGGCCCTGGCCCTGGCCCTGGGCTGGCTCTGGGCAGGTACCGGTGGCTGCCACCCCGTCTGGGGATGAGCCAGCCGCTGTCCCTGCTGTGGTTGGTGCCAGGGCAGGCGGGAGGGCAGGGACCCCAGCCCCATGTCCTGGGGTAGCTGGTGGTAAGACGTGCCACAGCAGCCGGGCACGGCATCGCCTGCGAGGTGGCAGGCTGGGCGCTGGGGCAGAGGGCAGGTGGGCGGCAAGGAGGAAGGGCAGCCAGGCTCCATGTCGTGCCTTGCTCCTGGGGCTGCCGAACAATGGCAGGGAAGGTGGCAGGGAGCTGGAAAACGTGGGGACGATGGCAGGACACACTCCAGTCACCTGCGCCCTGCTCCTGCCAGAGCTGCTGGGTTCCCTCCTGCTGGCACTCGCCTCCCGGCCACAGTCCATCCCTGATCCCACGGCTCCCTGCCGTCCCCTCTCCTCCTCTGCCCTCCCAGGCAGCTGCCCGGCCCTTCCCTCCCCAAGCTTTTGTTTCCCTTCTCTGGAGGGAAATGGATCCCAGGCTCAGGTTTCCAAGGTGGAAAAGCCATTTCATCCCCTGCAAATTGCCCTTGTTTTGCTCCGTTTCCCGCTCCCCGCTGACTCCGCTGACCCGGGCTGGGGGGCCAGGGCAGGTTGCGGGGGCCAGGGCAGGTTGCAGGCGCCGCAGCGGCTGCCACCAGCTCCCAAGGCCACCCTGGTCCCCAGAGCCTTGCCCGTGCCCTTGGGGTGCACAGGAGCCAGTGCCTTTCGGGGGGGCTGCCGACACCCTGTGCCCAGCCCGTGCACGCTGGGTGACCCCAAAGCTGCAGCCGCAGAGCCGTCCTCCTGCAGGAGGGCAACCTCGGGGTCTGCAGAGGTGTGGACCCTGCTCCGGACAGGCGAGTCCCTGAGCTCTGCCCCGTGTGTGGGAGCTTTGGCCGCGTTCCCTCTGCAGCTGAGGTCAAGGTTTCCTGGTGCGAGGGCTCTGCTGGGACCACCGCTGCCCTGCTGCCTGTGGACCACGCCACAGCATCCCGCCCTGGCCCCCGCTCCCCTGGCACTGAGGATGCCGAGGGCCCCCCACCACATTCCCTCTGTCCAGCTCCTCTCTCCAGCTTGAAATTCACTTGGGAAAAAAATCGTTAGACTAACAAATAACAAACCTGGCGGCTGGCCAGTGATTCAAAGGCTCCAAAACCAAAGCTGAAATTTGCAGCTGGCCACACTCCCTGCCTGGCTTGGCAGCACCGTCGGTGTCTGAACACCTGCCAGGGCCAGGAGCAACCGCGGCGCCTGCGGCAGAACGCGCCGAGCGGCCGCGGGCATCACGCGAGCCCTGGCAGCGCTGCCGGGCCGGGGACAGTGCCACTGTGCCATGCCCCGGGCTCTGTTCTCACAGCAAGGGACACGCTGGCTGCGGGAGCAGCTGCTGCGATGAGGAAAATGCCCCAAAACGCTGTTTGCAAACTGGGGCGGGAAGTGGGTGTGTGCCGGGTTTGGCAGGGCGGCATCACACACCTGTCCGTGTCCCCAGACCTCGCAGCCGTCCATCCCGGGAGCTGGCATCGCCTCCGGGCCAGCTGAGCTCCGGCACAACCAGGTCCGGCGCTGCCGAGGGAGCGCGAGGCCGGCTGGGCTGGGCTGGGAGGTCAGCGCGGTGCCGGGCGAGAAAACACAGCGGAGCCTGGCAGAGGGTCGGGGCTCCCGCGGGGTAACACAAACTTTGCTAATCGTAAATGACACCGTGGCAGAGCGGGGCACAGGAGCTGCCGGAGGGGCAGGGCGCCGGGCTGCAGCCCCCCATCCTCCCCGTGCCCGGGCTGGGGTGTCGTGTGGAGGAGTAATTGGATCCCAGGATTTACTGAGTGATACCGTGGATTATTTCACAGCCACCATGTCCTAGGGTAATCTTGTTATGGCGTTACACAGCCGCACGCACACTGGCCCCGGCGTGCCCACGGCCACACGTGAGAACCAGTTGCCCACCACGCGCCCCCGGCGCTGGGCTCCCCCTGTGCCCACTGAGCCCAGACCTGGAGTGACAGAGTGTCTGTCCCAGGAGAGCTGAGCCCCAGGCATCCCAGGGGCACGGTCGGGGCATCCCCGGAGGCAGAGGGGCTGGCGGCAGGGATGCTGTGTGGGACCTGGAGTGGCTGCTGTGACAAATGTCTCCTGTGAGCCCAGACCACGCACCCCCCTCGGCTCCCTGCGGCACAGCCGGGGGCTGTTCTGGGGTGTAACGCAGGCGAATCCCAGCTCTGCGACCGAATAAACACAGCTCACCCCCCCGAGGTGTGCAAGAATAGCAGCTGAGCAAGGGCAGAAAAACAGCCGCGACCACAGCTTCCTGCCACAGCCCCACGCTGATGGGGGACGATGGAGACGGAGACACCCCTGTGCCGGGAGCCCGGCGCTGCATGGGGGGGTCGGGTGCTGCCGGAGGGGAGGGTGGCCACCCAGCCTGTGACACCCCGGCCCAGTGGGGCCACTGCCCAGATCCCCCGGGGCTGCTGGAGGCAGTGGGAACCCCCAGTGTCCCCCTCCTCGTCGTCCCTCGGTTTGGGATGGGGAAGTGGAAGCTGCAAGGCGGCGTTGCTCCGGGAGAGCTGCTGCCAGCTGAGCTGCGGCACCGGCACAAAGTCTGTGTTTCACCAGGGATTAATGATCTTTGGTGCTTATGCCCCAATGAACTTCCACCCAGAAAATAAGTATTTGTGCCCGGCAGCAAAAGGTTTAATCAAAAACAAGCTTTTATAGCATTTTTCGGTTTGTTTGCGCCAGCTGAAACATTGAAATCTGAAACATCGCAGATGCAGCCAACTGTCCCACAGCCGCTCTCCCGCAGGTTAACTTTGCACTGGGGTGATAACACGCTATCTGCTCATCGCACATGTGAAGGGAGCTTAATGCCAGAGTGTTTGACTTCTCTTTAGCTGCTCCTGCTCCAATTTTCTCAGACTTTTTCTATCATTCCAATACATTTTGTTCTTTTAAGCCCATAAAGCAGGGAAAGGGTAGCAGTGCCTTTATCCTAAGATGGAGCATGACCTTCTGCTTAAAAACAAGGGCTGGCTTTATTTATCCCAAAGCTGGGCTTGGGGAGTAACAGAAAGTCCCACAAAAGATAATATAAATAAAATAACTTATCAGCTATTATTAGAGCAGGGATGATAACTCAGAATGAGGCTCTTATTATGCCCCTTTAGCCCTGTTCTCTGTTTGCAGAACTGGGGTTTGTTTAGATGGTAGCTGTGGTTGCTGTCAGGATTTTCTTCTGCGGCTCTTTGCAGACAGAGCGTCCCCGCGCCTGTGCCGGCGTTGATGCCACGGGCTGTTGTGCCGCCGTGGTGCGTAGGTGGGTCAAAAGACATTTCACGGGGCACCTGCCCGGGTGAGGAAGCAGTTCTGGCTTGTACGTAAGACTCATTAAATTGCTTTATGCAACTTCTGACTGTACAGCTCATCCCCTGGAGTCTGTGCAAACCAAACACAAGAAGCACATGAAGGAAGCAGAACTGAACTGAACTGAACTGATCTGAACCAAAAAGCCACCCGCATCCCGCCCCAGCCCTCGCTGCTGGCAGGCTGTGACATCCCAGCCTCTGTGGCAGCAAAAGGCAAAGTCCCAAAATCCTGTACTGGGGCCAGGACTGCCTCCAGCTCCCGATGTACTTTGGCGGTGCCGGACTTAGCCCCGTGTTTGTGCAGGGAAGGGACCTGACCCACTTCAGAAGGAGCCGGCTCCCAGCGAGCCATTGGGACGGGCTCTGGCCAGCGCTGGGCACAGAGCCCGCGGCTCCCCTGCCTCTGCCCGCAGCCAGGGCTGCTCCTCGCCGAGAGCCAGCCTGTGTCGGGGCACGCAGCGGCCACAAGCTCCTCTCTGGGGGTCTTTCCTCCAAACAAGCACGGCCGAACAAAGCCGGGGACGCGGAGGCTTTCCTGACATTGTCAGCACCGGCTCTTTGGGAACGGAACAAGGGGGTTTTGGAACGAGCAGCACAAATGTGTATTTACACGTGCACACAATGGGTCGTGTGCTCACCGGTGCTGAGCCGCAGCAAACTGTGGCTGTCCTGCTGCCGGGTCCTGCCGGCAATGGAGGACTGAGCCAGCAGCACCGATGAACTCAGCCACAGAGAAACTGCCAGCGTGCAGAGCTCTGCCTTCGCTTTCCTTTCCCCCGTGCTCGCCTCTGTGCAGCTGCGGGGCTGTGGGCCAACAGCAGGGTGTTGAAAAAATGCACCTGCACTGGAGCGAGCTCACCGCCACTCCGAGCTGTGCTTTACACTCCCCCGCACCCGGTAATCTCGGGGACGCAGAGCGCAGCAGGGCTCATGGCCAGCCTGCCCAGGGCACCTCTGGGTGCAGCGGTGCTGGGACGCTGCCGGGAAGCAGCACCCGCAGGGATGAGGCAGGCGGCACCGCTGGCTCATGCATTGCTGACACTGCCTGCTGCAGGTGCCGCCTTTCTCTCCCTTTTTGCCACCCAACGGGCCCTGGGGAGTTATTTTGGGGGAATTTTTGGGTGTTGAGCCAGCCCTTCTCTCTGGCCACTGCCAGCCTGGGGCTGGATGGTCCCACACTGCTGCTGCCATCCCTGTGGGCGAGGGGCTCTGCAGGAGCTGGGTGGGGGCAGACGTGGAGCAGCCCAGGCTGGGCAGTGCCCATGGCACGGGGCTGTGCACACGTGCCGGTCCAGCAGAGGGACAGGGTCGGTGCTTCCTTGGGGGACAGATGGGTGCTTGGCCCTGGGGGGCACGCACGGAGCCCTGGGGTCACCCATAGTCCGCTCTGCCAGTGTCCTCCTTCCCCAGCGCCTGCCAGGCTGGTTGTCCCAGTTCAGCCGCGCTGGCAGTCGGGCTGCCCAGGTGGAGTGGCCGGAGCAGGCTCCTTGCAGTCCCCAGCCTGCTCCAGCAGGAAATCCCAGCCCTCTGGCACTTGCCAGGCTCCAGGTTTAAAAATACTTAAGGAAAATAATCCTCCAGGCTCATCGAGGCCAAAGCAATTCTGGGCAGGTTTCAGAACAAATACTGGGGGCTGTGTTTTGTCTGTTCTCTGCAGACATTTGGCTCGGTGTTTGCTGCCTGCCTGGGGACTCGCGCAGCCGTGACATCCCGGCGCAGCCCTCGGCCACATCGGGAGAGGGGAGTGCACCGGGCAAGACACCCCCTGCACCGTGGGGTGGGAGTGCTCAGCCCCCTTATCAGCCAGGAGCGGCCCGAGGCGGCTGAGGCCATCCGCGGGGTTTGGAGCGCAGCGTTTCACGCCCAGGTCCGTGGCACTCCCCTGCCAGCGCTCGGCCTCTCCAGCAGCCTCCTCCTCCGTCCGCGGCGCTCAGCAGAGTCCCGGCGTCTGCTGGCCCCACTGCCCTGCCCCGCTGCCCGGGCTCTGCACGTTCACATGCCAAAGCACTGAGTGTGCTGGGCCCCCAGTGACCCCCAGCCGGGGGCTGGCGGTGGCGGGGGCAGCGGGATAGGTGTCCCAGCACGGTCTGCATCCCTGTGTGCCCGGTGGTGGAAGCAGCACACCCGGGGCCGAGGCACCTCCACCAGCGCCAGAGCCAGCTGGGCAAGCCCCGTGCTGGGAGGAAGGCGATGCTCTTGGCTCTCAGGCTGTCTGCAATCCTCTCCTTTCCTTTTCAGACCTCTGAGAGTGCCCCAAGCTCCCCCAAGATGACGCAGGACCAAAAATGTCAAGTATTGCAGAGAGGAGCTGGGCTTTGTGCAACATCCCAAGGAAACAGCTGCAGAGCGGGAGCAGAGCTGGAGAGCAGCTGGAGCTCCGGCTCATCCCCCAGATCACTGCATGTGCCAGCCTCCCAACAGCCCCGTCACCAACCCTGCCAGCGCTGGAAACCGACCCCGAAGATGCGTCGTGTGGAGAGGCGCTGCAGCCCGTTTGAGGATCAGGAGACGTGGCCGCAGATGCCACCAGCCTCTGGCAGGGGATCATAGCAGGCAGGCTGGGAAAGGAGGCGGAAACTGGCTCCCTGGGCAGGGATACAAGGGAGAGTGGAACGCAGGTGAGGCAGTGTTATCGACATTTGGTGCAGGATATAGTTAAATTATCTGCAGAGCCCCCACCTTTTCCTCCCCACCCCAAGAACAGGAATAGAGTCATTAAAACAGCATGTTCTGGGACAGCAGCAGTCCCGGGGGAGAGCGGGACACGGCGAGCAGTACGCCCACCACTGCGGCAGCCTGACCCCGTACCCTGCCTCCTTCCTCAGGGGTCCCCAGGCCTGCCAGAAAGCTTTTGGAGGAAGATGATCCCAACATCTGCTATGTGCAGCAGAACAGGATCTGGTGCTGGTCAGACTGGTTTGGGTGACCCCAGCCGGAGGAGGAGGATGGCGCTGCGGGGAGGGGCTGCAGCTGGGTGTTCACCCACCAACATCATCCTGAGGACGAGGCCTCTGTGTCACCTACAGCACATGGCGATGTCCTATCCCTGCACGCTTGCAGAGGCGCAATCGCTCCCTGGGGTGAGATTTGCCTCCAAGCAGAGGCTGAGCCCCCCTGCCAGGGGAGACGTTGGCCCCAGCCCCTGCCTGCGTGGGGACGCTGGCAGAAGCTCCTGCAGAGCCCATAGGATGGCTGCTGACTTGAGCAGAGCGCTGGTGCTGCCAAGATGTGTTTGTCAGGCGGCCAGCACTCGGGAAACGAGGAAGGAGAGCATGGAAGGAACGAGTCACCATGCTGGGAACATATGGGATGGCAATCTGCAGGGAAGGACGGCAGCCCCCACACTCCCCAAAGAGCAAGCAGAGACCCTTCTGAGTCCTTGCGGAGCAGGAAGAGTACATGGAACAGCATCGCTTTCCCCTGGCTCCAGGGATGGCAAGGGAGAGGGAACAGAGACACTGCATCTGGTGCCAGACAAGCTCCTTGGCAAAAGCCGATGGGCTGGTCTGCGCTGCGGCACGGGGCAGAGACCACCCACCCCAGAGGATGAGGAAGAGGCACAGTGAGAGGCCAAGGGAGGACCACAGCATACGCATGATGTCTCTTAACATTTGCCATGTGGTCTCTGTGCACTCAAGGATCCCTCGTTTCTAGGCAAGCTTGCCAAGGAGAGCATCCTTCTCCCGGCAGCAAAGACCCGGCGTGACAGCCGCTGGGACGTGGGCTGGAGCCAGGCAGGTGGCACAAGGCAGCCTGGTCTGTCCTTGGCAGGACACAGAAGAGCCGGGACAAAGCTCTTTGCAGAGCACACTTACCTCTTCCCATCTAACAGCAGTGGGGCAAGCTTACCCCTGACTGCCACCCAAATGGGTGAGAAAACAAGCGTAGAGATGAACACAACTGCAAAGGTTTTCTATGGCGTATCAGTGGCCATTGGGAGCATCTCACCAGCAAACACTTTCTGCCTAGGAGGGATTATTTTGTAAACAATGACAGAGGCTGTTACATCAACACGCCCCTGAACAATGTCGTGCCTTTATCATCCGACGAGGCAGAACCTGCGCGTTCCCTGAGGACAGCGCTCCGACGCCTTCTCTTCCCCATCCATTGTCACGGGGTTGCTATGATGGGTAAACTCAAAGCCTGGAAGCTCAGTTAAAGCGAAACGTGAATCTAAAAGTTCAGAAAACCTTTTCCCAAAGCCTAGTCAGGAAACTAGGAGGATATCTCAAAAGAACAGACTTTCCCCAGAGATTCCCAATAATTCCTGGATTTGGACTCATGTCGTTACCTCTCTTATCAAGCAGGATATGAGCATTCGTGACAGATGAGAGGGCTAGACTTCTACACCTGCTAGAGACATTAGTTCCAAGAGAATCCAGAGCTAGTGATTACCTTTTAAGATTACTACAAGTCCTTAGAGTTTACAACAGGACACAGAAAACCTGAACTTGAATTGCTCTGCCGTGGCCTCTCTGGCATTTGGGCAGTGAAATGGTTTGGCTGCACCCGAGTTTGAACTCGATTAGTGTCCACAACAAACGCAGCCAGTAGCAAGCCTGCGAGGCTGCTTAGAGTTGCTTGTCAAGGACAGCTTTGTTGCCCAATATCCTGAAACAATATCCTGTTTTCCTCACATGAAAAAAATTCCTAATGAGATTAATATTAAATCCGACTTTTAAAGGAGACAAAAATGTGGTGGCAGAACAGGAAGGACTCCTTCCTACTTTCCACAAGATGAAGAAACACCAGCAGCAGCAGCAGCAGCAGCAGCTCTGTCCTCCAGCGTCTCGCCTGCTTGTCCAGCCCATCGCTGCTCCGGCAGCTCCCAGCTCACCTGAGCTCTGCCGTCCCTGGTCCCTCCTTTGCTGCATTTCTCTAAAACACAGCCGTGCTCGGGGCATCCAGCTTGGCCCAAGCAGTGCAGAGCCCTCGGTCCTGGATGGGATGTCAAAGAATGGCAGACCCAAGTGTCACTTTGAGTTTGGCCCAAAATCACCCCTTGAAAATATGATTCCTCTTGTTGTCTAAGCAAAACAGCGCACACCTCTCCCTGCTAAATCACACCGAAACAGATGCACCGAGAAACCTCCCGCCCACTCGCTCTGGTTTACGGCGTCTTGCCTCAGAAGTGGGTGAATGGGTTTGTTGTAGTCCCTGGGCTCCTTTTATCCAGTGCACCTGGCCCGTGAAGCGCCTTGACATGCACCGCGCACACCCGTAAACACGCTCGCCGCGATGGTGAGGAGCAGTGGTTCCTTTGATGTGAGAGGGCTCGCACCTCCCCTGCGGCTGCTCCGTCTCCATCTGCACAGCGTCACTGCTGCTCCCTTCGTTCCCTCTCCGGGCTCCGAGCTGAACTATACCTTCGGCTCCAAAACAAATCAGAGCGTTAGACGTGCACAGAAGACAATTAGTGTCATGAGGCTGCGGGAGACAGCAGCTCAAGGAAAACATTCCCAGGTGACAGCCCTTTTGTGCAGCGTTCCCTGCACATGGGGAACGGAGAGTCCTGGGTGCCACGGGCACATCCAGAGGGTGAGGGCCGTGCTTGGGATGGGGACTGGGGACATGCTTCCAGCAAGGGCCTCTCTGCACACCAAACGCTGTCCACCAGCCCGTTTTCTCCTGCAAAACCCAATTGCCAGGGGAATGCCAGTGGCATCCAGCTCACCCCCATCCCTCACGCAGGGCTGCTGGGGCACCGAGCAGCCGCCGTCTGCAGCAGGGACCGCGCAGGGCTCGTTCCGGATGCAGTGATGGCAGAGACACCCGAAAGAGCCCCGCAGGCAGCGCACGTCACCGCCTTCGTGGAAAGCCGAGCGCCAGCTCAAGCTAGCAACGGTCACAAATTTTGTGGTGAACACGTAAAGCACCGTAGTCAGGCAACGGGAGGCTGATGGGTTTTAATAGACACGCGTGCAGCGTTCTCCTCCCGAAGGGACTGCTCCCGCGGCCGGGCTGGGACCCCACGGAGGGGCTGGGACCCCACGGAGGGCTGGGACCCCACGGCGAGGTGAGGGACCCCACGGGGGGGCCAGGACCCCTCCAGAGCAGGCACGTGGCAGGGCCGGGCAGGTCGAGGGGGTAACCCCCGTCCGAGCCGCAGCGCAGGGGGACACCCTGTTCCCCCCCACGGCCCCACGGGTGGCACAGCCCCGCGGAGCCGCTCTGTCGGGACACGGTAAGAAAAGTCCCCGGGCTGGTGCCGCTCCGGGCAAAGTCCCGCCCGCATCCGGCCCGGCCCCCCGCCCGCTGCCGGCCGAACCGGCCACAAGCCCCGCGCCCCGCCGCCGCCAGGGCCCCGGGACACGCGTGGGAGCCGCGGGGACCGGGACACGCGTGGGCCGGCNGCGGCACGCGCAGGTAGGGCCCGGCCCGCGGCGGGGGCCCACGTGGCGGGACGGGACATGGCGGGTGGGGAACGGGGGGTCGCGCCGGGCCGTGGCCTCCTCCTTCTCCCCGGTTCCGGGAGCTCCGCGCAGCCCTGGGGCCGCAGCTCCCGGCGTGGGCGTCCCGGGCACGCGGGGCCGCGCTGGCGGCGGGTCCCGGGGATGCAGCTGCGGCCGGTCCCGCGTGGGCGCTGCCGGGCTCGGCGGGATGGGGTGGGCGGGGGTCTGGCCGTGCCGGGGCCGCCGTTCCGGGCCCTCCGGGGGTGCACGGGGGGACCCGTGTTCCGTTAACGCTCCGAGGTGCCGTGGGGGTGAGGGCCTGGAGCGGCCGCGTGTGCGTGGGGGGTCACGGGGAGCCCAGGCTCCCCCCACCCCGCTCCCGCCGCCCGGGACAGCGCCGCCGGCCCCGCGCCCTTGTCCCGGTGACCTCCCGGCGGAGCGCGGGCCCCGGGCGCTGGGCTGGGGGTTCCGGGGGGCTCCGGGGCGTGCGCAGGCGCCGTTCCGTGCCCCGGGGGGGTGCTGGGGCCACCCCGGGGACAGACCCCCGCCCCTCGGCCTGTCCTGGCCCCGGGGTGGCTGGAGGGAGCCTGGGGGGGCCGGGGTCCGGCTGCCTTGGGTGCGCTGCCCCCCGGAGGCACCGTTGGGGGGCTTTTGGGGGCTGCATGGGGGGGTCTGGTCCGACCGTGTTGCGGGTGCCCGATAGCGAGGGGTGCGGGGGGAGAGGTGATTAACCTGAGCCTCTGGCACCCGATAAGCGAAGGGGAGCTGGGGGGAGGCGGCACGGCCGGGGCCGCGTGGGAAGCGTGTCCTGCGGGGGTGGGTCTGTGTCTGTGGTCCGGGAGCTGGTGGGGTCTCCCCCGCGGCTGCCCCCCGGGCGGTGATGGGGGGAAGTGCTGCTGGAGCCCCCTGCGGCTGCGTGGGGACAACACCGAGGTGCTCGTCCGGCCCTCGGGTGCTCGAAGCCACTCGGGTGGGTGAGCTGCCGAAGCCCTTCCAGCGCCGGGACCCACTGCTGGGCTCAGTGTTTGCAGGGAGGAGGCTGCGCTGGAGGAGTGCGAACAACCCCGCTGACATCGCCCGAGCCCGGAGGGGCACCTTCCAACGGGTGTTTC
Organism: Syrrhaptes paradoxus; assembly: GCA_013400615.1. NCBI lineage: Eukaryota > Metazoa > Chordata > Aves > Pterocliformes > Pteroclidae > Syrrhaptes > Syrrhaptes paradoxus. The sequence goes on from VZTO01024958.1 coordinate 70,729, forward strand.
TGCCTTGGCCAAGGAGGAGGCTGCACACACCGAGGTCTGGCAGCGGGACGCGTGTGCCCAGGTGTGTAGGCAGCTGCCACCCAGCCAGCGAGGTCTCGTGCTGGTGGGCAGAGGGAAGCCGGGACCCTTGGAGCTTGCTGGAGCCAGTGTGCTCTTGCTCTCGGCAGCGAGAGGCTGTTGAAATGCTCCTGGAGATGATGGCTCCTGCAAAGTGCTTCCCTGCGGCTGGGCGCAGCAGGAGTTCGCTGTGGCCTGGGGTCTTGGGGACCACTGGGTGCAAAGCCAAGTGGCCTGTGGGAAGTGTTTGCCAGTTCCAGGATGCCCAGTTGATGAGCTATGATGAGCCAAGCGGGGCTGGGTGGCAGCTGGCCTCCTGCAGAGGGTGAGGGGACCCCAGCAGACACCCTGTGGGCAAGGGGTGTGCAACTGCGTCATGGAGGGGTGAGCAATGCTCGCGGGTTTGGAAGCTGACCCGAGAAAAGGGGGATGGAGCGTGGACTGGAGGATCACAAGGAAATGGTGGATAACCTGTAGCAGCAGTGGGAGAGGTGGGATTTGTGTCCTTCCCTGTGATGGCAAACTGAGTGCTGCACAGCCCCTTTGACGGGCTCCCACCCTGCCCCCCGTGAGGTTGGGCACTTGGCACAGGGGTTACTCGTGTTCTTGAGCCTTAAGTTTCTTCTGAAGAAAAAAAATGTTTGTGTTTTTGGGGGTTATTTTTAGTTGCATCCAAGAAACCTGAAATCTAATGGTGCTGTTTTTGTGCTTTTATGTGAGTCTTAAGACTTTTTGTGGTGCACAAGCATCCTATTTTCATGCAAAGTGAGGTAATTTAGTGCTGGCTGGTTCTCCCGGGTGTCTTTGCTCTGACTTTTTTTGGCTGTGTCTAGAGGGAAAGGAGCAGGGCTGAGAAATGGGCCAGTGCATGGAATAGCTGGTGTGTGCTGGGAGTGGAGGGCAAGCTCTGGCTCCAGGCTTAGAGAAACCCCCAGAGCTCCTCTGGATGGTTTCAGGAGAGACGGCTTTCTCAGTCTGAGGTTAATCACTGGGGTGATGAATGTCTTCATTACAAACAAAGGTTTTGCTAGTGTTCAAATCTCCCTGCTCCAAAGTCACAGGGGTGACCCTGCCCAGTCCAGTCCCTGGAAGGTGTGAAGCATCCTCCCCCTCTAGTAGGTGTTTTCTGAAAAAGGTGCGAGTGTTTGCATGCCCTTCCTGCTGGCTCCTCTCTCGCACAATTGGCCTGATTTATCTGGCAGCTAAAGTGGAAAATACCCGGTGACTTGCACGCTATTAATTTATATATCCTTTATGAGAAGTTGAAAAGCTGCACGTAGGCTAAGGGAGGTGAGCTGCATCCCATTAAGCACCATAGTACCAACCTCATTGTTGTACTTTTATGGCTTTTCCTATTTCCTTCTGTGGAATCAGGCTCCAACAGTGACTTTAAGAAAGTGGGAGCCTCTCGCCAGCCGTGTCTGTATGACTCACTTTCAGATGTACCCTTAAAGCTGCTGCAGTGTAGCCAAAGAAAATTCATGTGGGGCTGCAGTTAGCTCCTGAATCAGTGCTCACCTGAGTGCTGTGGGGTCCTCTGTGAGAGTCTCCATCCCCGTGCTGCCTTGGCCCTGGCTTGAGGGCTTTAACGAAGCGATAATATGGTGGTGGCTGGGAGCCAGGGCAGCTCCAGCTCTCGCTCCTGGGGAAGGGAGCAGCAGTTGCAGCTTGGCGGTGACGGCTGTGTCCCTGGGGTTTTGGAGCCTCCTGGAACCTGGAGTGGCCGTGTCCCAGGCTGGCCGTGCGGTGTCTGTTGAAGGAATGCTGGTGCTATTCCGTGCCACATTTTTCTCATTCTGAGGATTTCCTGGCGGGCACGGGGTGTCCTGGGAGCGTTCCTGAGCACCGCTGGCGCGGGGAGGACTGGCTCTGCTCTCTGGCAGAGCACGGCTTGTGCTCGGGGTGGGACTGTGAGACTGCACGGGCGCTGACAGCCCCCTGTCCCCTCCTGAGGCTGGGGGCTCAGCGGGGTGGGGGGGCTGGCAGCCAGTGCTGCAGGAAACCCTTCCCTGAGGGATGGGGGCACGAGCGGAGTCTGGGGCTGTGTCAGCAGTGCCTTTGCTTTGTCGCTGGCACCTTGGAGCTGCAGGGACGATAGCTTGTGCTGTGAGGGCTGCAGTTAAGCTTGTGCCCTTTGGGTGAGTCCCTTCAAACCTGTCTCTGAAGCTCCCCAAGGCTGAGCCTTTCCTTCGCCCTGCAGCTGCCCGGGGTGAGGCACCGGCAGAGCTGTGTTGGCAGCGACTCAGGCTGTGGACACAGGGTGGGCAGCCCCCAGCCCCTGCTGCCGGGGTCGAGCTGTCCTCTCGTGGGGCTGGTTGGGGGGGTCTGGGTGCTGCGCCTGGGCTTGAAGCTGGTGTGAGCCCGGGGGCACCCCCAAGAGCTGCGTCACGTAATGTTCCCGTAACCCCTGCAGCCCCTCGGGGTCCACCCACAGGGTTTTGGGTCAGAGGGCTCTGCGGGAGTTGCGGCCAGGCTTTCTGCCTTGGTTGAAAGCTTGCTTAAGCTTGACTTTGTGCTTTCTTGTGCCGGTAAGACACTTGGTCCTTGCCCGGACAGGCTGAGCATCTCCAGCACAAATAACCGGCCCCGCAGCCCAGGGTGGGAGCTTGCCTGGTAACTGACGTGGCTGCCCCTCTGCCTCTCTGGGTGGTTCGTCCCCCACAAAGCTCCTGACAAACCATCCCCACGTCCTGCTTTGCCAGGCAGCTCGCGGCCTTCCACAGCTTGTGTGCTGGGACCGGAGAGGCCTGTGGTGGGTGTCCTGGGAAGGCCTGGGGCCCTGCCCGGGTGAGTAGGCTGCTCCTGCCTCAGCAGGCCGGGGCTGGCGCCGTTGGCAGGGCGCAGCTGGGAGCGGGAGGAGGGCAGCTGCCGGGGCCATGCCCTGTGGCGTCGGCCTGTCTGTGTGCCCGGTTAGCTCAGCGGGCCGGCAGACCGGGGCACGTCTGAGGGTGCGCTGGCCCTGCCCGGTGGGCAGAGGCGCTGAGCCGGCCGGGCTGTGCTGACAAAGGCCCTGAGCTCGCCCGGACGGGCGGCCGGCCTTGAGCAAACCCTGCCCGTGCTGCCGACCTCGCCTCACCCCGCCAGCAAGCGCTGGGCCGAGCAGGACCTCAATCGACCATTGTCTTGGTGCGGAGGCCTCATAAGTGCCAGGGAGTCACGTAGGCCATGTGCTGCCAGGTTAAACCCCGGCTGTGGATGCTTGCTGGAATTACAGCCCCATGCTTAATGCCATAAACCCACTTAAAACTGGTGAAAGTGGTGTCTCATTAGCTCATAACAATCTCTGTTTCATCTTGCTTCTGGTCAGAAAAAGGCGTTACAGGCTGTAAACAGCTGGTGACTGCCAGCACCTCCGTTTCCGCAGCAGTAGGTACAAGATCACAGTTTAGTTTTGGGGACCAGAAGGGATGCGTGGGGTCTGCTGGCTCCCCAGGCGGGTGAATGTCCCCGAGGGGTGTTCATGGCCTGGTGCTGTCCCACTGTGTGTTGAGCACTGAATGTTGCTGTGGGGAGGGGTGGGTGTGTTTCAGGCTCTTGGATAATGCTCTGGGACAGGGCTGGTGGCTGGGCTCCTGGGAGCAGTGTCCCCCTCCTGCATCCCTCCTCTGTGCCAGGGCTTGAGGCAGGAGCCTCCTTGGGGAGCGGGGCTGGTGCTGCTGGCACGGGGCAGCTGTGTGCCCGGCCTGCCTGGCCTGGGTGTGTTGGTGTGTTGGTGTCAGCATGTGCTGGCTGAAGGCTGGGTCCAGCTGACAAAGGCACGAGGAGCCCCAGTGGCCGTTGTAATGGCAGGGATGTCCCTGGGGATCTTGCTGCCTCGGAGATCCCGCTGTGTCCCTCTCTGGGGCTGGGATTGCGCAGGAGGAGAGGAGGCAGCCTGCCTGCAGCAGTGCTCAGAGGAGNTGCTGTGTCCCTTTCTGGGGCTGGGATTGTGCAGGAGGAGCAGAAGGCCAGGAGAGGAGGCAGCCTGCCTGCAGCAGTGCTGAGAGGAGCCATCATGGGCTTTGCACCTCCCGAGGTGCTGAGTGAGCCTCTGCCTGCGGCGGCACGGGGCAGCCCTGCCAGCCCTGCAGCCTCCCTTTTCCAGCCTCAGCTCTGCCGGCTGCTCTGAGTGCCCTGCTCCGTGGGAAAGGTTCTGTGAGCTCAGGGCAGCAAGTGCCTGGTGAGCGTATGCCTGGAGCAGGGAAGCCTCGAGCCAAAGGGCAGTGTGAGGGGAGGAAGAGGTACGTGGGGCCTGGGCATGGCCCCCTGTGTAGGTGGGGGATGTCCCTCTGACCCTGAAAAGCAGCAGTGTGAGGGCGCTTTCATAAAGGGTTTGCCCCAGAAATATTTTGTGGCATTTGCTGCGCTTTATAAATGTGAGCCTCTGTCTTTCTGCTCTGGAGTCCTGCCAATCTGGGGCTTTTAAAAGCACAGCAATTTGCCACATTATGTAACTAAAAGTCTTGAAATCTTCCTGTTCCAGGCCCCTCTGAAGAAGGGATAACTGCTTGTGCGTGGGACCTAGGAGATGGAAAAGGTTTTAGTCTTCTGTGGGATCTGATTTGAGGTGATACAGTTCTTGTTGCCTCAGAAGCCTCAAATCCTGCCCTGGCTGTTCCTGTGCAGAGGAGGGTCGCTGTGGGCTACCTATTCCTGTGGATTAGACAAGACATTTTGGGGAGCAGATGTGATACTTGCAGTTGTTGCTTGGTCTCATCAGTCTTAATTACTGCAAATATGGTTATTCTATTCCCTAATAGGGCAAACTAGCTGGCTGCCTGGCAGCTGTGAATTTGATTTCCAAACACGTCTTACACGTTGCAGCTCTTCCAAAATGGAGCTGTAAGTGTCATAACTATGTTCTGGGTGTTTTTTTTTTTCTTTTTGCAAAAGGGGAGGGAAGCTTTCCAATTAAACTGGCTGCCTTACATGTGCTTTTTTTTTCCTCTTGTTTGAAACTACTTCTGTGTGGGGGCAAGGAGGAAATCGGCAAGAAGCCTTAATGCGGTTGAAGGAAGAGCTTTCTAAAACTGGTCTTTCTTAATAAGGATTTTCAATGAGTCAGGGAAAAATGTTGTGGCATGCAGAACTCATCATGTAAACCCTCTGGCGTCAAGCTTTGGGAATCTTGCTTCATGGTCTCAAACCTTGTTCAGTTCAAGGTTTTCACTGTGCCTCAGCAATGCAAGAGGGGTCATGTCTAACCTGCCAAAAGTCTTTTATTTCGTAGAGAGATGCCACCTGAGCACCCGCAGGAGGAGGAATGCTGCTCGCAGGGAAAGAACAAATAGGTGAACCAAGCCACAGTATTTTCAGTGTAGTCAAGCTCCTTGGGAGTGGTGAAAGAATTGAATCTTGTGTGTCTCAGGAGCAAAAGGGAAAAATCCCCCAACACCTTATCAGCACCCCCCAGCTTTTGCTTTGGATAGCTTTTATTGCTGGTAGCTTTAATTAGTACTAACAGGTAGATTGTATTCCTTGCTGGTAGTTTTTATTGCTGACACCTGTTAGTCACATCTTTTAAAAATGTTTCAGACAAATCAGTGTAGTTAGATGCTGCTCTGAAGTTCACTGAATGCTGTGAAAGCTCGGTATGACTCAAAGCAAGAGGTGGCTGGAAACTCCAGTGTGCAGCCTGTGTGGGGAAGTGATGTTAAGCAAAACCCAGTGCTCACAGCGGCTTTTCAGAAAGAGCGTCAAGGGTCGGTGGGCTGCTCCCTGTGCTGAGAGGCTGAAGGTACATGGTGAGACTGCAGAGCCTGGCATGGTCCCCCTGGCTGCTGGTGCCATGGGTGTGTGGTGGCTCCTGGCTCTGCCGCAGGGGCTGCTTGCTGCCAGGCCCTGCTGGGTGGGCTCAGCCGGGTGCTGATTGGGGTGCTTAGCCCTGCTGGGGTCCCCAGGGGTCTGAGAGAGGACATCGGCTCTTCTGGCTCCTGGGCATAGTTCAGCCGCGGACGTGCCCGAGGCAGCGTCTTGTAAATGATTCCTTTGTTGGAGTGTCGGAGTGGCTCAGATCTGCTCGTGATGGTCATGTGTCGCACTGGCTGGGATGCAGGAAAATACCCTGCTGGTGAAAAAAGCGGTGTCTGGGTCGGGCTAAACCAGTCTTAGCGGCTTACAGAAGCCAGCCTCTTGTGCTTTGCTTCCTCTTGCCCCGCATGGGTCTGAGGCATCACCTGAGCCCATCCAGGTATCAGGTGGCTCTGGCAATGCCGGTGCCATATCGGGTGGCTTTGCCACCCTTGGTGCCAGGGGGGAGCAGGGTCTCCCTGGGGCTTGGGGCCACCGGCTGCACTGCAGCCAGGATGCCTGGATCCCAACCTCGGCCATGCATCAGCGTGACACAGAGCGAGTGGAAGCACTGCAGGCGCCCGTGGCACTGTAAGGTGTGCTGAGGGCATGAGGGGACGTGCCAGGTAGATGCTGGCACGTTGTCAGCCGTGGATGAGATGGTAATCGCGGTGAGCCTGAACGGATGCGTGCTATAAATAGGAGGTTGCACCTCTCTGAGCCAGAACACTGCTTTGGTGTTGTCCCTGTGTCTGGTGTGACCCAGGGGAGCTCTGGAGCTCCTGCTTGGAGGCAGCTTTTTCTTCAAGTGGAAACCTGAGCAGCAGCAGAGCAGAGACCAGCAGAGTGAGGGGTGGGCTCTGGCAAAGGAGCCTGATGTCCGCCCCCCCTTGGCTGATGGTGCTTAATATGGGCAGGGGGTCTCTTGTCTGAGAGGTTGGGGAGGACCATGGGGCATCAGAAAGCGTTTTCTGAAATCTGTGGGGGGGCACAGGAGTTCTGGGGACTACAGCAATTCCTGTTGCTTTGCATATTGTAAAGCACGTTTGTGAGCAGCTGCTCTGGCTGCGTTTCCTCCCTGGGACGGCGCGTGCTGCTCTTTGCTGCCTGAAGCAGCCTGTTTGTGAGTACCCACAGCTTGGGGTATGATCCAGCCGTGCTGCAGCGCGGGGAGCTGGTCTCCCCATTGCCCCAGGTCAGCCTCTGCCTGCTCAGCCCCTCCAAGGGGATTCCACACTTCAGGAAGCCTGGACAGCATTTCCCCATTTATTTTGTTTTGTAATCCCTTCTGGTTTTGAGCTTTTAAGGTGAATTGTTTTTTGTGAAATCCTCTGTAGCCTTTTTGGTAGGGGAGGAGGGGTTGGCTGCAGCTGGGTTGGGCGTGCCCTGCTGGGGCTGAGCCCTTGGGAAGCCAGGCTCTGCCAGGGCTGCTCTGGGCAGACCCAGCTCCCCTCCCTGGGCAGTGCTGGCAGCATGTGGGAGCCTTCCCCGGTCACCCCTCGGGCTAAGTTTAGCTGCAGCCTGTGACCTTCAGGGCCATCCGTGCTGGCGGGCGTGCTGTGTCACCTGTCTGCTCTGTCTTCACAGAAGTTGAGGTGTCCTGGCTCCTGCGTGTGGGCTTATTAAATGCAGACACACAAGGGGAAATAACTGGCATATGCAGCTCCTGCTTTGGGTGGCCCAGGGCTTCCCGAGATCTTGCGGTGTGCTGGGATCATGCTCCTGGAGAGGCTGCAGGGGCTCTGCTGCGGGCAGGCCAGCTGCAACCCGAGTGTCTGCTGCCCTTGGGCTCTGCTGTGCCAGCCCAAGCTGCTGGTAGCCCTGTCCACTTCCCTGCTGTGCCCTGGTTGCTGCTGGCAAGGACGCTGCCTGCCCTTTTTGGGTTAGGACAGGGTATCGTGTCTTAAACTTGTTGTTTATAAATACCTGCTGGCCAGGGCTTGTAAAGGCCAGCCGCAATCTGAGCGTGTGATGGCCTTATCAGGCCGGTGTGCTGGTGAGCCTCGAGTGCTCGGGGGCACTGGTGCCATGCCAGCCTTGTGAGTAGGGCTCATGCGGTTGGGTGCCAGGGAGTGGGGATGCAGCTGTCTGCTTTCAGCTGAGGCGATACTTTGTCCTTCGCAGATCTTTGAACCTCAACTGAGTCATCGCCAACTTGGTTCAAGATGCCACCGGCCATCGGAGGCCCTGTGGGATACACTCCCCCTGAAGGAGGATGGGGATGGGCCGTGGTCATCGGAGCCTTCATCTCCATTGGGTTTTCCTATGCCTTCCCCAAATCCATCACTGTGTTCTTCAAAGAGATTGAGGTCATCTTCAATGCGTCCAGCAGCAAAGTCTCGTGGATCTCTTCCATCATGCTGGCTGTTATGTACGCAGGAGGTAAGTGGACCGGAGGCAGCAGTACCCATGCACTGCAGTGCGGGATGCGGCTCTCCTGCTGGGTCTGATGGTTTACACCTTGCTGTAGTGACGACAGCCAAAGCTTTGCTAGAAGTTGGAATTCTCTCCTTACATGAGAGCAGAACTTTGCTTAGTGAGCTTGATTGAAGGAGGTTGCTCAAAAAGTTCTATTTAATGCCCAGAATGCAAAAAGTGGGTTAATCTGTCCTCTGTAAGTAAAATCTTTCCGGGGAATTATGTATGACTTGTGTAATTCTGCCCTTGTCCTTGTTACAGTATGCTGAGGACGCTGCTTCCAGCTCCCACCCGAAGGCCAGGAGAGCTGCCATGCTGTGCGTAGGAGCCCTGCTTACTGGTCCCTTTCTTTTAGATAAGACTTTAAATTTATTTTTTTAATCTAGCAAACAGTGGCAGTATCTAGGGATCTGTTGCCAGTTTCTGGTGAGCTCTGATGGCCCAGCTGTGCTCTGGGGTGCACTGAAACCTGGTGCTGGCTGTTCTCCCTGGCTGGTGCCGAGCAGTGCGGTTGGCAGCTTGTGCTGTTTGAGGGTGGCAGAGCTCTCTGCAAGAACAGAGAGATGAGCAGAATAGAGCAAAACTAGTTAAACTGGAGCAGCACCCTGCCCCCATCTTCCAGAAACTGCTTCTTGGAGTCCTTTAATCCCTGAGCTGTGTGCTTTATGCCTTGTCTTTAACTGGTGAGGAGCAGGCAGAGTGCTCCCGCGGGGCGATGTGCTCCCAGCCCTCTCCTCTCTGGTCTCCAAACCCTGGTGTCTCATACCCGGCTGCAAACACAGCTTTGCACTGGGTCGCTCAGCTGAAAGAAACTCTTATTAGGAGCATGCTGTGTGTCCACTTCAGAGGCAAATCGGAGCTTGTACCACTGCCATCCCCGGCTGGCAAACTGCCCGCGCCCTCGTTGCATTTGTGCATCGAAAGGAGCTGACGTCAGCGCCTGGCTGAGCACGAGGCTTTTCCTTTGGGGAACAGGCTCTGCTTTGTCTTCGCTCAGCTAGCGAAGCGACCAGCACATTTCCCTGCCCCGATGTTATAACAAGCTTGTAAACCGTGTAACTGCCTTAATGAGACTCAATCTGGGCCATTCCTCCTCTCCTAATAGCTCAGAGCCAGCTCCTCCGGGTGCCCCGGGGCGGCACTGCCTGGAGCTGCCTGGCCGCTGAGAGGAGAGCTCCCCGCTCCAGTCCTCCTGTCTCCCTCCCTCTGTGCTGGCACAGCCTCTCCCACTCCCCCTGAACTGTCCCCATTAAATCCCAGCAGCTCACTGGTCTTGAACTGCTTGCCTGTAAGCTGGTGACAGGGATGCTGAAGGTGCCCCAGCCCTGTTCTGGTGCATCCCAGACTGCTGGAGCATGGGAACGTGCAGCTGCCTGGCTCCTTCCAGGGCTCCCGCAGCCTGAGCCCAAGGTCTGAGCTGTGCTGGGTGGTTGCAGTCTGTTCTCGTTGTCCCTGCAGGAACTGTGTGCTTGCCTGGAGGCAGAAAAAGTAGCTCATGCTCTGGCAAAACATCCTGGGCTGATGGTATCGTGGAGAGCTGGGGTAGCTCCTGTCCTGGGGAGGGCTGGGGCAGTGGAGCAGTGCGTTCTGCAGCCTGAGGCAGCCCCCACCCCGTGGTCTCTGTTGGGGTACATGGGTGGAATGATGTTGAATGTCCCTTTCTCAGCTCCACATTAGGATTAGGGAGGACTCTGGTTCATTACTTATTTTTTCAGAGTATGAATCATCAAAATAGATCAGCTAACCCTTGGTCAGAAATGCTTCATGAGAATCTATAAGGTAGGAGTGGGTGTGAATTCTTCTTTTAATTAAAAAAAAAAAGAAGAGGGCAGTGGTAATTGCCACGAGGGTACACGGTGCTGGCCAGCTGGGCAGGTTCCTGCTAGCTGCCCTTGGAGCCTCCCGCTCTGGGCTGGATTTCCTGGAAGAAAGGCCACTGCCGCCTTTAGACTCTGTCCAGGGGCATCACGTTTGCTAAGTTCAAGGTACAGGTTTTGCAAAATGCTGAGTGCTCTGTGGGGAAGCATGCAGGACTTGAGGTGATGTGACAGCCCCTGGGACCTGCTGCCTCTCCTAGGATTGGGGTCGCAGCTCCTTCCCAACTGCTGGTGGCATCAGGTCAGAGCTGCTGGCGAGGGCTGCTCCGGCTGGCACGTAGGCACCGCTCCAGCTGTGGATAGCAGGATGCTGCAAAGCAGGGGGGCCCTCTGTGGCAGCAGGGCTTCTGTAACCTTCTCCAGGCTTTGTTTAAACTGGGCAAAAAGGTCAAGTAGCGTCTGAGGACCCATGAATAACATGTTGACAACCTTGCTACCTGTTAATGGCAAAACTAGGTCTGTTAATATTCAATGGATGTTCATTCAGTTTACTTAAATACATTTTAGTATCTGTAGAGCATGCTTTGCAGTATCTAATCACTGTTTGCTTTGGATTAAAGCTCCTGATAATGAAGCACTTAAAAGGTGGGTGCGCAGAGCAATTGGCCTCTTCCTACCGTAGGGGTAGCAGTGAAAACAGAAGCACCCCTTCTCCCCAGAGTGGCACAGTGCTGCTCCTGTGAGCCCTCGGAGTTTTGCCTGTGCCCATTGAAGCTGGTTCTTCACAGCTTTGTCTGGTCTTGATCAGAAACATCTTGTTGGAGATGGGCAGTTGCTGTGCACTTGTTTTGCTGCCATGACTCCAGCCCATGGTGGGCATGTGGCCATGGGCAGGGCAGAACAGAGTAGAGCCCCCAGCCCCAAGCAGAGCACTGCCTGGGGTAGGCGGCTTCACCCTGTCCCAAAATGCTGTCCTGTGGGGCAGCTGGTGCCCAGACAGCTCCTGGTTTAGCTCACAGAAGGCAGCCAGCTCAGAAGTCTTGGCTTTCTGTGCTCTAACCAAACATCACTCTTATCTCCAGCTGCCTCTGAACCTCCCGGCCTTCCCCCTTCCCCCAGTTCCCTTGCTGGGTGAGGTGTCACTGTGTGAAAGCTGCAAAGAAGCCTGTGGCCCTAAACCTTCGGAGTGCTTCTGTGCGTCTGTCTTGGCTCTTGTGCAAAGATAACTCATCTCTGGGCATATCTCCTTTGACTCCCCAGGTCCCATCAGCAGCATCCTGGTGAACAAATACGGCAGCCGGCCCATCATGATCGCTGGCGGCTGCCTCTCGGGCTGCGGGCTGATTGCAGCCTCCTTCTGCAACACGGTGGAGGAGCTGTACTTCTGTGTCGGGGTTGTGGGGGGTAAGTGATGGCTCTGCCTTCATGGGGTTGCAGCAGAGGTAAGGCCTCTCCCGAGGCAGCAGGAGGAGGAACTAAAACCCAGGAATTGTAGGGGAATGTCTGCAGTGAATTTGTGTAAGCCCCAGATTCCTGTTCCGTGCTCTGATAAGAGACAGCCCCCGTGACCCAATGTGGAGAGACCCTACTAGTGACTGTACACAGGGCTAGTGTTTGGTGCTGAGAACAGAGCATCTGCTGTTCCTGCCTCGGGTTTGGGGTGTGTAAGGTTTGTCACAAGCCAGGGCCATGCTCCCCTTCTGGCTCCTGAATTCCTGCATGTGGCTTTGCTGCTGCCCTGTGTCTCCTCCCAAGTGGGCAGCAGGGGCCGAGCGCTGCTCATATGATCGAGAAGTTAGTACAGCCGAAACGGAGCTGTGAAACCCCCCAGCACTGAAACCCTGCTCTCCTGCCCGTCCCCCAGCTCCCCATGCTGGCTCTGGGGGTGGTCGAGCTGAGCCCCTTGTCTCTCCTCTTCTTTCCCTCAGGCCTTGGACTTGCGTTTAACTTGAACCCAGCCTTAACTATGATCGGCAAGTACTTCTTCAAGAGGCGTCCCCTGGCTAACGGGCTGGCGATGGCAGGCAGCCCAGTGTTCCTCTCCACCCTGGCACCTGTGAACCAGCTTTTCTTCGGCATATTTGGCTGGCGCGGCAGCTTCCTCATCCTCGGCGGTCTCTTGCTGAACTGCTGCGTTGCCGGATCCCTTATGCGGCCCATAGGCCCCAAGCCAGAGCAGCAGAAGAAAGAAGCCAATAAGGAGGTGCTGCAGGAGGCTGGGAAGGCGGTGAAAAAGGACGATGGTGAGACCAGCACAGACCTCATTGGTGGCAAGACCAAGAAAGAGAAGAGCACGTTTTTCCAGACCATCAACAAGTTCTTAGACCTGTCCCTGTTCACACACAGGGGCTTCCTGCTCTATCTGTCGGGCAACGTGATCATGTTCTTTGGGCTGTTCACTCCCTTGGTCTTCCTCAGCAATTATGCGAAGAGCAAGAAGATTGCTAGTGAGTCTGCAGCCTTCCTGCTCTCCATCCTGGCCTTTGTAGACATGGTGGCCAGACCTTCTATGGGACTGATGGCCAACACCAAGTGGATCAGACCCAGAATCCAGTATTTCTTCGCCATCTCTGTCATTTACAACGGCGTGTGCCACCTCTTGGTCCCCATGTCCACCACCTATGCTGGCTTCTGTATTTATGCTGGCTTCTTCGGCTTTGCCTTCGGCTGGCTGAGCTCGGTCCTGTTTGAGACCCTGATGGACCTGGTGGGAGCGCAGCGGTTCTCCAGCGCTGTTGGCCTGGTGACCATCGTGGAGTGCTGCCCTGTGCTGCTGGGACCCCCTGTGCTAGGTAGGGTGTGCTGAGACCAGGGTGCTCTGCCTTGTCCTGCCCGGCCTCGACAAGGTGGCGGGTTCCCCTGAGCCATGGGCCGCCCTTGGCACTGGGGCAGGGCCAAGGGGGGCAAGCACCAGCATCTGGGGGGTGGCCGAGGAGGTGGGGGCTGAGCCCCTGGCATGGGGTGGCGGAGCAGGGCCTGGAGGAATAAGGCCTGAAGTGGAGGGTGGTGGGCTTGGGCTGCTTTTGGGAACATCTCCACAACCTGGAGCAGTTCTGGGGGTGTCTTGCTAAGCTGTCCCCTCTGTCCCTCAGGGAAGCTCAATGACATGTACGGTGACTACAAGTACACGTACTGGGCCTGTGGAATCATCCTCATCATCTCTGGGATCTACCTCTTCATCGGGATGGGCATCAACTACCGCCTGGTGGCAAAGGAGCAGAAGGCGGAGGAGAAGGCGAAGAAGGAAGGGAAGGAGGAGGAGACCAACGTCGATGAGGCTGAGAAGCAGAAAGAGGCGAACAACGATGTGGCCCCCACGCCTCAGAAGAGCGCGGAGGATGGTGCCAAAGAGGAGGAGAGCCACATGTGAGGGACCGGTCTCAATCCCGGAGTGTCGGGAAAGTGCTGCTGTCCTGGCGCGGTGGTTGGGGCAGTGCTCCGCCGGCGCTGGGCAGCTGTGAGAAGTGTTTAAACCAGGTGTTCATTTTTATCCAGGCTCTGAATTGTCTTTCCATCTGTGTTCAACAAAGGTAACAGGGCTACACGCGCAGTATCCTCGTGTGTTGGGGGGCGGGGGGCTTTTTATAGTCTGGCTTTTTAACAGTAACATGAATGTACTAATACGTGCCTTACAGTCTCCATATCTAGCTGAATCTGGATGAGCCTTAACTCTCAACTGTGCTTTAGCTCTGTATTCTGCTCGGGGGGTGTGTGTGTGTGTATGTGTGTGTTTTTGGGGAGTTTTGTTGTTAAAAAGCCATAAAAAGCAGGATACTGGATTTGTTGAAGCACAGTGGGCTTCAGGGCCAGCCCCGGATGAATACTGCTTCACACGCTTCTTACTGCGGCCCCTCCGCAGAGGGGGAGTTCTGGGCACGGGGCAGGGTGGTCTTTGGCTCCTGTGCCCTGTGCCTCCTGTTTCTCTAGTTGGTCTTTAGGAATGTTTTGAAAACACGTTAGCTACTGTAGTTCTTTAAAATCCCTCTTCTGTAGTTGTGTTCTCATGGGATATTGGGGTTGGAGAAGGACGGCTGTGGTTCAGGTTGGGCAGCATCACCCACTTTGGGGCTGGGGCAGGCCCCGTGCCCCAGCCCCTGCAGCTGAGCCCTCTGTGGGGATGGCTGGGGTTCCCCCCGGCCCCCAACTCTTCCCTGGCCGTGCCTCCTCTCAGCCCAACGCTGGGTGTTGTGAAATGGGTGTGAACACGGGGGCTCAGCTGGGGGTGCTGGCCTCGGTCCCCCCATGGAGTGGGTTTCCACCGGAGCATCCCTGTGCTGACCAGTCCCACCCAGGTGGGTGTTGAGGTGCCTGCCCCTGGGCAGAGCGGTGGGTGGGTGGGTGGAGATGGTACATCCCTGAGACAGGCCTTCTGCTTTCGCTCTTTTATCTCTTAGAGAAACCTCTTTTACTTGCTTCTGTTCAACTGAGATCTTAAGGCAGCGGATGCCTAACCACTCACATCTAGGACATGTAAGGGGGAGGAAAGAGTTTGTATGTATTTATTTTTTATTTTTTAGTGTTGGGAAATATCTCAATGTACGCGGAGCAGGTTCATGGCTCTCAAGTTCTAGTAAGTGTTGATCAGAAATATGTTAAGAGGCTGAGTTTTTTTCAAATAAACTTGGTTTTTTTACAATTTACCCATCAGATGTTGAACAACTTCTTTCCTAGAACCACGCTTCTGTGTGCTGGAGGGCATGTATTTTGGGTCAGTTTTAGGAGAGGTGAGTGGGGCTGTGGCAGAGCCTGGGTCTCCACTCGCTGCTGCAGCACCCCGATTCTCCCCCTGCGCAGGTCCCACTGGGGTTCTCATGCTGTAGGGTAACTTTATAAAGCGAGCAGTGTATTTTGTACGGAAGGATTTCTTTCCGCAGTGCTGAGCTGCGATGCTGTAAGGCCAAGTGATGGTGTTTTTGTGAATGGTGTCTGTCTGAGCTGCAGTCATGGGCTCATGTCAGGATAAACCAGCCCTGGGGAGCTGCCCTTCCTCCCTGGAGCTGTAGGCACGGACAAGCCCCCAGCCCGGCTGCTCCCCTCCATGTGTGGGGTGGGCTCCACTGGGGTAGAGCCTCCCCTCAGCTGGGGTCACCTGGGTGGGGAGCTGCGGGAGGGGGCTTGGCTGTAGTCTGGGCTCGGAGTGGTGGCTGATGGCGCCGAGCACTGCTGATGGCGCCGAGCACTGCTGATGCCAAGGGGACCATCTGTCATCCCTGCTCAGCCCCAGTCTCTGCTGTCCCTGGCCCCCCCGGGCGGGGGTCTCCTGTCTGCTGAGGCCGGTGGTACCACTGCAGCTGACACGGGTGTTACCGTAACCAGCGCTGCCTGGGAGAGGCTGCTGCAGCCGGGGCAGGGCACCAACCCTTCTTCCAAGGAAAAAATGTTTAAATAATTTCCTGCTGTTTGGACTTGGCTGGGTGGGAACGCTCCAGTAGTAAATCCTCGGTTGTTTTCTAAGGGTGGCCCCTGTGCCCTGTCCCCTCTGCGCTGTCTGGAGCTGGTGTCAGCCCCGGCACCTCCCATGGGATCCACTGCCACCAAGCGCAGGTGAAGGAGGAAGGTGGAAGTGTGGGCTGAGGAGAAACTTCCTCTTGCCCTGTATCAGGCTGTGAAGTGACTCAGGCTGGGAGCTGTGTAATTGCTCGGCTGTAAGGGCAGAATGCGGGGGCTGTCACTGTGTGTCACCGCGGGG
>VZTO01024959.1:0-20790 GCA_013400615.1 Syrrhaptes paradoxus
CCCCCCCGCCCACGGCTGGACAGGCTCCGGGCGTCCCGCCGAGCCGAGCCCGCCCCAACCCCGCCTGGCTGAGGCTGGCGTCGACTGGTGCGGGCGTTCCCCCCGCCGCCGGGGCCCCTCACTCACCGACGGGGGGTGCCAGTCCTCCTCATCCTCATCCTCATCGCCCGCCTTCCTCTTGGCCAGCTGGCTGGGGGCCAGGCTCCTCCTCTGCAAGAGGGACACAGCACACACACCCTGAGGGGCCGGCGGCGGCCGCACAGTCCCCCGGCCCGGCCCGGTGCCCCCCGCCCCGCACTCACCATCGCCTCACGGGGAAGGGGAGGAGGGGGAGCGCTAACGGCCCGCGCGCCGAGCGGTTCGCGCGCGCCTCGCTGGAGGCGGGAAACGCGTGGGGGCGGGATCCACCCCGCCCCTTCTCCAGGCGAACAGGCGTGGCCAAGCGAGCGCCGAGCCGTATCGATGCGCTCGAGGCGCCGCTGAGGGCGGGATTGGTGCCCACCGAGCGATGTAAAGGACAGGCGTTTTACAGATTGCAGAACTGCAGCATCGTGGAGACACCTAGCTGAATCTTCCGTCTGGAAAATTGTAATTGGCTATTTTTCCTGGCATGAATAATATTCACACAGGGGAAACCCCAAACAACGCCATGAAGTAAGCCCAGGCCACGCAGTTAACTCTTGTCGTCAGGCAGGGAGGGCACCCTCACAGGTGTTCCTGTCACAGGACTCGGAGCACGTCCTCTGGAGCCTGTGGGTTCCTGGAGGCCTCAGCAGCTGTCAGCGTTGATAGGAAAACTTGTCAAATGTGCAGACACCGTCCATGGAGCAGCTAGGGACAGGCAACGAGTGAAACGTGACCGTCAGTGCCGTCCAGCAGAGCAGACAAGTCCATGTGCTCTTAGAAGGACTTTGTCTTTCCTTCCTCCTCCAAGGAGGGAAAGGAGAAGGGGGAGGATGGATTTCCTCTTTGATGGTTGTTTCACTGGTGAACTTTGGAAATAAACGCAAAACCAATTCAGTCACTTCCAGTTGCACTGTTGTCCTTCTTAAACATCAAGAAATACAAGCAATCCCTTTGACAGTCTCCCCTCCCTCAAGTTACATACTATTTTTCTATTCAGTTTATTAAACATATATGTTAATACAGTTATGCACCTTTTAAAACATGAAATAGAAGGGATATGACAGCCAAATTCTTGCATCTGTAGGATGTGAGGTGTAAATGGACATAGATTCCCTGTAGCCATTTACACCTGAACATCTAGTACCTTAACTCTGCTCTTCTGTCTTTTTCTTCTACATCCAAATCCATTTGTCAGTATTTTATTCCCAAAGTGCTTTCAGAGCTCAATGATGAATGTTAGATGTTGCAATTACTGGCTCACTGGGCAGAGAGTGGTTCTATAGGAAGGTAATTGGCTATTTTTCCTGGCATGAATAATATTCACACTAATAGCCTCCCTCGCTGCGGCTTTGAGAGCAATTCTGCTGTGTGCTTTTTGCCTGTGATGGGAACAGATACGTTTTCTGGCCCAGGCCAGGCTGGGTCAATAATAAGAGGAAGGGGAGGCAAAATGCTACAGTAACAAGATAGATTGTAGTAATCTTACAGCAACACAGAACAGCTGAGGACTCCATCCTGTGACAGCTTGTCTCTTCTAACTGTTCATGACAAGTCCCAGAGGGAAATTTGGGGTGATGCTAACGCCTGAGTGCAGCCAGCCCACTCATAAGACAACCATGCTGCAAGTCTAGGGTAACATGGGCATGCATGAGGAAGATCCCCTTTCTTCCCAAAGAAACGGGCTAAGAGATACAGCAGAAAGAAATATTTCATTCTTTCTCCAGAGGGGTAGACCGAAGGGCTTGCCCAAGGCAGGAGGAGCAGCCAGGGACAAGGTCAGTAATGGCCCCTTTTGGTGCTGTGGGTCCCAGCACAGACACCACTGCATTTTCTTTTACACTCTTCAGACTGGCACCTTAAGGCAGAGGTTAAGTCTTTCCCTCTTCCCCCTTTCTAATTACACAATTTACTCCTTTTCTAGCTGTAATCAGCTCCCATTTATACAGCCCTGAGAGACCACAGGATAATCACCATAAGGAATAATCGAGTGATTTCCCTTGCCATCTTTGCAGGATGCTGAGTCCCTCCAGTACGAGCAAGGAGAGGGGAGGATGCCAAACATCTTCCTCAGATGTTTAGGCCAAAAATACAGTTTTAAAAGTCAGCAAACAGAGCCTGTCTTCCAGTCACCACCATGGTATCAACCCATGGCACTCCCTCAGTGTCAACCACCACCACACCGCAGTGGGACCACTACTGCACCCTGTCCCGGGTGGATGCAGTGGCTCTCCAGTGACCTGTCCTGAGTTGTGTGATCTTTCTTCTTTTATACTTCACCCCCTCCCCCTTTTTTTTTTCTCCTTTGAGGCTCCTTCCTTTTGCTGTGGATTACAGGCCCTCCCCAGTCTCCCATAGAAACTTTTAAGAAATGTGTTGCAGGAATCAAGGCGTCGTATCCAGCTCTCCCCAGGCAGGATTAAGGACCGGTCCTGCCCAAGAGAGCTTGTGAGCTTTGTGTCAGGGAGAAAACAGCATGAGGGAGAGATAATGTGAGAAAATGTCTCCTGATGGAAGGACACCTCTTTAGCCATTCTGCGATGAAAAGCAGAAGTGAAAATCTATAATCACGATAAGACGGGCAGGGCTACAGCTTTCACAGAATTCAGCAGTGCCACCTGGATCTTCTCAGGCGAAGCTCTGAAGGGACCAGGAATGCAGGATGAGGATTCCTGCCCACCAGCATCACTGGGCCATGTTCAGCTGGGAAAGTAATTAGTTAAATATCCTTCCAGTTAATTCCTTTGCAAACCAGGAGAAGGAAATGAACACAATCATACCAAGTTGCTGTCAGCTGGAGCTGTGATCCCAATTTCATCACTGCCAGAGGCAGCTCAACTGCCCTTCCACCAAAGCCACTTACTGAGAGAGGAAACATTAAGTGCTTTAAAAATATTAACTTCAGGGAGAAAAATCTTTTTCCTTTCTGGAGGTCAGGTACCATTCAGCACACAGCCAGGCTGCACACTGGTCAGAGGTTCAGCGCTGCCACTGCTTTTGGCATGTTTGTGTGAATGTCACCTGAAAGAAAACTGAATCGTGAGCCCAGACTGATGTGAGCTGGGCAGCTGATGTGCTTCCCACTCCTGGCTGTCTGGCTGCCACAATGCTGAAGCACTTACAGCTGTGCCTGGCAGCTCTGGCTGCAGGGCTGATCCACATCCCACCCAGCCATTCCTGAGGTCCCCTCCATCGTCACCATACACCACTGGCTTCAGCCTGAACCCCTCCATGCAGTGAGCACACCCGAAGGCACAGCTCTCGTGTCCTGCAGCAGGGTGGCACAGCTGGGCGGCCAGCGACCGCTTCGGTCTTGGAGCCCTTCACCATCACGCATTACAGATTAGATTTCATGGTTTCTTTTGATTCATTTATGACTGCTGTCCCTTTGGCCCTAGTGGTACCTAATCTTTATTACTGTTACAAGAGAAAAAATAAATCTTTGCTAATCTTGTTTATTTACCAAAAAAAGACCCACAAAATCCTATTTCTTTAAAGCAGAAAAGGCAAAAGGAGCAGGGAAAAGTCTCCACAGCTACTACTCCAGGGAGCTATGAGCCCCAGCAGTGCTGTGCACCCACTGCCTTTCTCATGGGTTTGGTGCGTTCCTCTCCACATACCTCCTTACCCGTGAGCTGGAAATCAAGATGCCTTTCCCTGGAGGGCAGAGAGCTCCGCACCATGCTGAGCCACACGCCATGGCTCGAAAGCCATGAGGCGGAGAAGGGACCAGTGGCACAGAGACAGGAGGAGGATGTGGGATGAGCAGGGAAGCAGGGAGAGAGGTGGCCTCCAGGTAATGCAACAACCTCCTCCTCCTCCTCCAGGGACAAAGCTCTAGACATTCTCCTTCTGCATTGCTGCTGCATCCAGCACTAATCACAGTCTCTGCTGCTAATTTGACATTAATCAGCTGATTCCTCTTCAGATTAACGACACTGGCTGAAGAGAGCAGAGGCTCACTCACCAACTCGAGTTTAGCGTCGCTCACCTACGAAGTGATATCCCCCCTGCTCTGAAAAAAGCCATCAGCAACTTGAGTGCTTCAAACGTTTCCCACTCCCTAGGACTGCTTTCAAGAGCCAGCCCTTCATTCAAGAGGAAGGCTGTCTCCACAGGGTACTTTCCCCCTGCACCACCTTTCCTTCTAATTTAATTTTTTTGCCAAAGTGTTTTTAAACATGCATGAGTCTGACTCAGCAACCCAAAATATTTCATTTGATGCAAAGCAAAATGTTCTGTTTTGTTTACAAGCTAATTAGCCAGTCTTATCTCCCTCACCTTTATAAGCACAGGCAAGCTAACAACACAACCTGCAAATATGAAAAAGCCCCGTTTTAGGAAATGTCATTCAAGCTGTGTTGGCACTTCCAAAAACACATCCCTTTCATTCTTGAGGGGAAGAGGGGAAGCCAAAATGACTTCCAAATTTCATCTTGATTTTGCAAATTGTTTTTGCCCTGTTGAAGGTCCATTTTTGCAAGAAATTTACAATCAGCTGCAATTTTCCTTGCCAAGCTCAGACATTTACAGTGCACTCGGAGAGCTGCAGAACAAATCCAAGGGCAGATCTCAGCCTTACGGACCAGGGACAGCCCCTGATCCTGCTGGGTCCTCACCACTCACCCAGCACTGCCACCAGACTACTTTGGGGCTGCATTCAGGGTTGCTGCTCATAGGTACAAATATGCCTTTATTCAAATCCAGTTGTAGGATGAGGACTGAAATAAATAGGATTGCAACCATCTTCCTGTAACAGCTACCTCCTTCACGTGACTTTTGTATCTACAGAGAGATACCCACCACGGCCAGTCTGGGTGTGAAAGCTGAAAGACAGAATATATATGAATATGTAATACACCCATATACACACGCTTACTTTCTAAACAGTTAATCTACCAAGCACCCTCCAGCACATTTAAAATATTTACTTATCAGCTTGCACAACCAATAAAGACTTTTCTGCAAAGGGGTTTTTCTTGAGAACAGGAGGAATTGCTTCCCTCCCTGCTGTCTGAGCTCTGCAGAGACCAGGCACTGGCTCCCCTGGGAGAACAGTTTGGCATCTGTGTATGATTTTTGTGATTTATACAACCTCCAAGGGCCAGGAACGAGGCTGGCTGGCAGCAGAGGTGCTCTCTATGCTGAGACCTGGGTTTGAAGAAACCATCTTGATGGGTGGTGGAGCTGCATCCCTTGGAAGACATCTTCTGAATTGTGCATGGTCCCCAAACACTTCAGCTCCTCTATTTAAAGGGGGTTGAGAATAACACACAGGCAACAGGGTTTTCAAATTATTTTTGTAGCAGCACACAGTCCTTCCCAGACCTTCCCACTATGGTACCAAGTTACCCCAGGTCCTGCACGTCTCCGCTGAGCTCCAGGGCCAGCTTGGGAGCTCACAGCATGGACCATGCAACCTTAAACACGCCTGGGCTCATTAGGTGGGTAGAGCATCATATTGCTCAGCTAATACAGGATGCATCATCTCTAGTCGTGTGTGACTGCTCTCCCCAGCCTCTTTGTCTTTGCTTACAGAAGTCCTTCCTCTGGCAGGAGGCAAAATACTATTCTCTCTGCCCCTGATTAAATCTCAATAGAAAAAAAAAATCTGGCTCCTATAAGTAATGGTTCAGGACAGAGGAAGCATCATTTCATTGGGGCAATTAGGGCAGTCTAATTAAACCCTAGTCTTCTGATCAGGCTTTGCTGATTAGACTGGGTTGCAGACACTTTGGATTGTATTAATGAAATAAATCAGTTAATTACATGACAATCAATAAGAAGCAAAAAGTAGGACAAGCAATTTGCCTTTAAATGACCATCTAAATTCGTCAACATGATGTATGTTTGTAAGTGTTAAGGGAAGGGGCAGACATGACAGATCTCTTAGGCACTAAGATAATAATTTCTGATAGCTGCAATTCATGGAAAGCAGAGAACTTACAGCATCCCCCTGAAAAAATAATTTTTTTTATAATAGTTTGCCAAACAAGCAGGCCACCAGCCAACACAGCTACTGGGGGGAGGTGAGGAGGAAAAAAACCCACCTCTGAGAACTTATCTCTTTAATAAACTGAAAATGTTAGTTTGGAGTTGTGACCTAAAATGGTCAGCGTTGCTTTGAACCAGAGACATTGTGGTCTTGAATGATTATCTGACTTAAAGCTCCCAGCCAAATTGAAAACCTTGGTGAAGTGGGAGCTAGAAAATGACATTGTTAAAGAGGCAATTTTTGCCCTGAAAAGCTTACAGCCTGAATGGAAGGACTTAAAAAAACAAAGGGGAAAAACTATTTTGTGAAAAATAGAGAAATACCTGTTGTTCTCATTTTGCAGCGTTCAAAACAGGCAGAGTGTGAGGGATTTTCAGCATTTGTAATGAGTGCTTTAATAGTTTTTTTTCTTTTTTTAAAAAGGAAGGTGTTATCAAGATGGCTATTGAGAATTTCTCCTCTCTGAAAGTAGGCTTTTCAGTCAAGCTAGAAAGCAATAACATTTTCCAGAAAAAAATTCAGTGAAAATGTCACAAAAAATGAAATGTCTGACAAGCACAATAATCTTCCCAGCCTTGAAAAAAAGGATTGGGTATTTTATTTTTGACTTTCTGCTTTTATGATTTTGGCTGGCTGGATAATGCGGAATTAGGAAGGTGACTTTTCCTTCTTCCAGAGATGGAGACCTGAGGACCAGAAAGATCAGTCTTACCCAAACCATGCCAGCAATCACAGACTAATTTAGGTGAGGAGGGACCTCTGGAGGTCTCTAGTCCAACCCCATGCTCCAAGCAGGGCCAACTTCTGAGATTAAATCAGTTTGCTCTGGGCTTTGTCTGGCTGAACTTTGAAGATCTCTGAGGATGGACACTCCAGCATCTTCATCCCAGTCACAGAGAAATTGTACCCAAGTTTTCAGCCTCCAGGTTCTGTGCCCTGATGAAAGAACATCCTAATGCCCCTCAGTGCCCTGGGATTGTCATGGAAGGGTTGGCATACGCAGTGGCATCTACAGTCAGAGGGGAAAGAGCCTCAAAAAGAAAGAGGTGTGGGCCGCAGCTTTTTGAAACCATCGGGCTCTGTCCACAGCCTTCAGTAGGGACATGAGTAATTGAGCATGAGTGCTGTCCAGACCAGCCTCGTCCAAACCAGCCATGCTGGAGACACTCAGCCCCACCACAGGCCAGCCTCCAAGCTGTGCTCCAAAGTGATACCTGGTTTGTTATCCTTGGTTGTTTTCCTCCCTTTCAGTCTGCTAGCAATTGCTTTTTTGGGGGCAAGGGGCTCATTTTTGAGTCTCTACAGCAGTAAAGCAAAAAGGCAGAACCACAACCTGGGCTGCCAGGAAAAGAGTTCGCTTGCCATTTGCAGGCAATCATTTGCCATCTTGCACGGGAAGTGGATCAAGCTACTGGGGGACTTTCAGCTCCAAAAACCACTAGAAAAGACCTGAGACTGCCAGGAAGCAGAGGAGAGAGGATTACAGTGAGACGGCTTGGCTGCCCCAGCGGCAGATTTTACTGACGCTAAGAGCTCCAGGCTCCTGGAATTGCTTTCCCAAAGTCTCTCCAGCTGGTTGCCGAGGTAGAGCCTGCAGGGAGTCGAGGCAAATACCTTTCATCTTTTTTAAGCTTTATTTCTGAAGGAAGCAGAATTATGGTGCTATTATATTTTTTTCCCCCTAATAACTTTTAAATCCTTTGGCTGCTTGCACCAAATTTGTCACAGGGGGACGAGACGTGCAGTTCTGACAAGTCTGGAGTAAACAGGCAGCTGGGGAGAGGAGAGAGAGACTCTACTAGTGCACGATGCCTCTTGTCGATGGTCACAGTGGAGGATGGAACATCTCATTTACTGGGCACCGTGGAGCCCAAGCAGAGCTCAGCCTCCAGGAGCAACTCTGTGGGAACCCATCTGCATCCCACGTTGTCCTGGTTTATGGCAGGGTTTTACAGTTTGCTCTGAGCAATGCTTGTGTGCAAGCAGCAAGGAAGAGTTGATTTCTAGTGTGGAAGGAAGTTGTTGTCAGGACTTCTTTAGTCCTGAGCTGCAGGAGCCACCACATGTGCAGCTGCTAAAGAGCTCTGCTGCATCCTGGGGTGTATCGTCAGGTGTAAGCCATCAGCTGCATCAAGGCATCCTTCCTCTCTGCACAGCTGCCATACCACGCCTGGGTTTGGGTACCCAGTCTCGGTGTGTCAGGAGGTGAGGAGAGTGACCAGCATTATCCCAGCCCCTGACAACAGGAAGCATAGAAGACTGCAAAAGGACGTGATTATTTTAGTCTCAGAAAAATATGAGAGCAATCTGCAAATTTGCAAAAAAGTTCTTGTGAAGGGAGTCTTCTCTGTGATCACCACAGGTGGGAAAGGAAGTGGAGGCTTGAGTTGCAGCCCAAGACAATATAGGTTAGAAATTAAGAGGAACCTTGCCAAGAGGAAAATAATCCTGTCTGGGCAGGGATGGCATTCTGCCTGTGCAGTTTTTAGGAGCAAGGACAGCTCCTGCCCCATTGCTCTGGGCAATAAGGATGCTGCAAATTCCAGATTATCGTTCATGCCTAAATTTTCTATCTGTATTCAGGAACACTTTGGGGCTTTCCTCTGTGCCACAACTAAACTACAGTGAATTAACATTTTAAAAACTCTGCTGAATCTATATTCAGTAAGAACAATGTGACTGTTACTAATTTAAATTTGGCCAAACCACTATCCCACTGTATAGTTGAGAATTTCAGTCTGGATCTGGACTTTGCCATTTCTACCCGGGACATTTGACTGTCTGGAGTAAATCAGCCCTTTCAGCTTGAATTGTAAACCTGCACTCATCTAGGAAGCACCTATCACACAGACCAAAAATCTCCCTGCTTACCAGAGCAGAGAGGCCACTGCACATGTCCAAAATATACGTGCAGTGCATATGGATGCACATGCTGGACACTACCAATGCCCCTCTCAACATCAGGAAGAAGGCTTTTCCCCTTCAAAGGCAGCCTACTAGCTTCTTGGAGAGAGTCTTTTGAAGGCACAAGGACCCTAAGTCAGCTGATTGTGCCACACACAGTCTAATCAGCAAACCTGGCACGTTCGTGTGCAGAAAATGAAAAAACCATCTTGATCACTACTTGCCTTTTACCTTAACCAAGCCTCCCTTGATCTCACAAACCCCAGGGTGCTTGGAGTACAGAGGCACAAGTTCAAAGAGACAGCAAGAAGCTAATCTGAAAGCAAAAGGTGCTCTTCAGGCAGGCGGGAAGAAGTAATTAGGAAGCACAGCTATTCCAAAGCTTCAATAAATGACATCAAGGCAGCCATTATACACTCACTAAAGCACGAGGGTCCTCCACTCTTGTCAATCAAGAAAAAAACCCAAGACTGTAGACACATGGGACAGACTGCAAAGGCAGGAGCTGGCAGGGCTCCTCGGCACACTGCTCGAGGAGAGGCTCTGCAGGTGAGGCAGGAGACGAGCAGCTTCAGGAGGCCCACATCTGGCATGGCTTTTTTTATGTTTTAGTTCTGCCTCTCCTGCCCCCTCCACCATCAACATCTACTGTGCTCCACAAGCTCCATGGAGCTCCATGGGCTTCAGTTTTCCATAGACAATGTCCCATTTTGGTGTAACCCATCCAAAATGTACTGACTTTCTAGTTCAGCATTTTAGTTATTGTTTCATTTCACATTCAGACACTATAGCCTGTCCCACTCTGGTCCTGGGAAGCCTGGTGACAAATCAAAGGGCACTTATGCTTTTGTATCTCCCAGCCCCAGGCAAATGTAATGCTGGATTCAGGATCCTGTTGCTTCAAAGCTGCAGATGCAGAAGGAGAATCCTTTCTGCATAATTCTTCAATCTCTATCTTCTCTTCTGTAAAATGCAGCTAATCATTGTGCAGCTTTTGTCTGCTTAGGCTGTAAGCTCTTAGGGGCTATCCAAGGACACGGCGC
This sequence comes from Syrrhaptes paradoxus, assembly GCA_013400615.1. Lineage (NCBI taxonomy): Eukaryota > Metazoa > Chordata > Aves > Pterocliformes > Pteroclidae > Syrrhaptes > Syrrhaptes paradoxus. The sequence goes on from VZTO01024959.1 coordinate 10,066, forward strand.
TTGAGGAGCCCCTCCATCAGACACACAGAAGATGACTTGCATGAGCTGAACACAGGCAAGGTTGGCAGTGAGAGATGGCATCTTTTATCAGAAAAATTGATTCACAAAAGCCAAGAGGAGAACTTTTCTCTCCAGCAAGCAACATCAATGCACACATATGGATCCAGAAATAATGTTTCTCCCACAGCATTTCACCACCCCCCTTTCAACACCCTTCTCTACCCCTGTCCCATGACATTCAGACAACTGCTCCCCGACTCAGCCTTTTCACATCCTACAGCTGGCCCTGAATGCAAACCCAAAACCTCTCTCCTGTGCCAGGTGTGTGCCAGCTGCAGCCGAGCAGCCTGAGCAGCGATCCCCTGCTCAGCTGCCTCTGGCTGTGGGAGCAGGCGGAGGTGGTGGTACCCGGCTCCTGCTGGGGGACAGGAGGAAAGGGATGCCCCTGAGCCGCACAGCACATCCCTTCTGCAGACCAACAGTTCCTCTCTCTCCTTTTCCCCCAAGCCCAGGAGGCACCAGCCACATTATGCAGCATGATGCAGCTTCTGATCCTTGAGGACTTGGAGAATCGCCTGGACACTGAGCAGGCTCCCGCTGGAGCTGGGAAGATGCCGGTGTGAAAGCGTGATCCCAGCTGCCACCCTCTGCTGTCAGCTCTGCTCACAGGCTGATCTCTATAAGCCTCCCAAGCCGCTGTGGAGCTGGGGCTGCCGGCAACAGTAGGAGCCCTTTCCTCTGCTGTAAGCACTGATCCCTGCTAAAACCTGAAGCGAATGCATTAATCAGTTTGCCTCGAAGTAGGCCATGCTGAATGTGTTTGAGCCTGGCTGATAAAATGGGGAGAGGAAGAAGTGCAAGGAGATTAGAAAGGAATCGTGCTTAATTTGGGAACGTCTCTGAAGATTTATTCCAAAGCATGAAAGCCATGGAGAACGCTCCCGCCCAGAGATTAAAGATGCTGTGACTCACATCTCTGAGGCCTGACAGTAGCTTATTCAGGAGAGCTGCCTGCAGCCACGGGACAGAGGATACAGTTTTCCCAAAGCATTTCAATTTTCAAGAGAAAAAAAAAATTTAAAAAAGACTAGACTTCATTAGTTGCACCAAATAACATGAGATGCCGTGGTCCTCATCTTTCCTAAAGCTGGCTATAGATACCTGTGCTTTTGTCGACCGGAGAAAAAACACAGCCAGCAGTTGGTGCTGACTTCTGAATTGCCACTTTCTGGCATTTCCTATTGCATTTAACCTCTGAACAAAAGCAGATCTAAGAAGCCAGTGGAAGGCCCTTGCCAATCGGGGGGGAATGTGCGGCCATCACCCCTGCCTGCCATGCCCCTTCATGTCTCCTTCTTCCACAGAAATGAAATCCAGGGGCTGAAATTGTACAGCTGTTTTATCATGTTGGCCTCTTCCAGGCCACCCAGTTCTCTCTGCTGCACGGCCAGCTCTGTGAGCATCACACAACCCCCAGCAGGTGTCCCCAGTCTGCGATCCCATGGGTGACCCGCTGACCATGGGGTGGGTGGATGGTGCCAGGACCTCAGCATCTCTTTCCCCACAAGGTGATGGTGACCCCACTGACCATGCCAACGCCAGGTGAACCTCCAAAGGAAAGAAGGTGTGCATAGGAATTGCTCTTGCATGTTCTGCTTTGCTCCTCTCGTCGGGTGCAGAAGGGAAGGTGCCTATGCTGGAAATCCCTTTGGGTGGGCTGGTGTGACCAAGCCTTGAGGATGAGCAGCTGGACAGTCCCAGGACATCAGGAAGAAGGAATCCGACTCAGTGCTTGACTGATGTGGTCATGACTTTGGCATCACCTCTTGCAACTAGTGTAAACACATCCCTGTGTTTTCACTCACAAGGACCTTGTGGTAGATAACCCAGTGAAGAGTTTGTGGCTGATGCTATTGACACTATCAAGGTGAAGGCTGATGTCGGATACCCCATTTGGGAGGTGTCAGCTCTCAGCTAGCGAGGTCAAGCTGCTGCTTCAGAGTGTGCTGCCAGCAGGGTCCCTCCACAGGACCCTGTGTGGGACTGCTCAGGGGACAGGGGACCTGAGAGCAGGAGAGCAGCTGTGGCACTGTGTTGCCAATGCACGAGAAGCTCCCTTGCATGTCTGTGCAACAAATCATCTTCAATACGATGTTACAGACAGTCCTTTCTTAGCAGCTGCCACTGCTGCTTCTTGTTCTGTTCTCCAAGATAGCTGGAGCAGAGACAAGCCCAGCCCCATAAAAGGCTCTGCAGAGTTTGTTTTGATCTTCCTGATGATGGGGAAGGACAGCCAGAGCCTGCTGGACAGAAAAGGCTGTGTACCATCTCTCGGCATCCAGGTAATTGTACTCATCTCCCATCCATCATGCCAGGAACGGCAGCCTCTGTTGCCAGACCTAATGCCCTTTATGGCATTTCTTTCATGGAACTGGTTTCAAATTGATTTTGAAAGAGGAGCAAGAGCCTGTATCAATTTTCCCCTTGGAGGTGTGACAGCATGTCTGCTCTCTTGCCAGATTATGTTGTTTTTGTTCTCTGATATATGTATGTGTGTTCCCCTGGATCTATTCACCAGACAGGTAGGAAGGATCCCATCTTTCTGAATCTGGGCTGATGGGTGAGAGGAGATGGCTGATAACGTGACAGAGCAGAATGACAGCCACCCCCACACTTCACACTGTGTCCATCACCTGCACCCTCACAGGCTTTGTTTGCCAGGGGAGGGGCTCAAGGAAGAGATCTGAGGCAGATCCATTCTCTACAGCCTGGTCAGCCCTTTCCAAATCGTGGAATCCGTCTGCCATGCCCTGGAAGGAAGCTGAGTTTAAAGGCTAAAGCACAAACAAGATTTCCTCACCTCTGGCCAGGGGACCCCATCAAAAGGCAACACAAGGTTTCTGAGCAGTGCAAGGTGATAGGACTGCTTTTTGATGTCTGTCTTAAGGCTCTGAGGTTCCTGCTTTACCATTTGTCTCTCTAACTAGAACCTGTAGTGCTGAGAACATGCAAAGAGGTGACAGCCATGCCCACAGGTCCCCCTGCTCTTCTGCAGCCATGCAGTGAGATTATGATATTCTGGCTGCAGACAGAGTTGCAGAGGGGATCCAAAATCAGAGAGAGGCTAGATTTTTTTTTCTTTTTTTTTCCCCAGATTGCTTTCAGTTTAAATACTAACAGAGCTATCAAGATTTCCTCCATTCTGAAGCAGAAAGCTTGTAGCACCATCTGATCTTGGAGATTCCTGTTTAACAGCACAGTGTCATGCACCAAATGCATCTGCCAGATCTGTTCCAGCAGCAGTTTGAGACACTGCCAACTGGTGTGGACCTAAAACTGGTGTGAAGGTCTGCTTAGCCCCAGCCATGATCCAGGCAGGGCTGGAGGAGCCTTCACAAGGTTAGTCCAGCCTGCTAAATCAGTCTGAAAATATGATTGTTTTACCTGCCCTTTAAAACCTCCATAGAATCACAGAGTCACAGAACGGTTGAGGTTGGCAAGAACTTCTAGAGGTCATCTTATCCAACCCCCCTGCTTAAGCAGGGCCACCTGGAGCTGTTTGCCAAGGAGCATGTCCAGACTGCTTTTGAATATTTTCAAGGATGGAGACCACAACCTCTCTGGGAAACCTGTTCCAGTGCTTGGTCACCATGATGTACTAATGGTGCCTGGGCTAGTTCCTCCCCTGGTGCAGGACTTTGCACTTCTTGTTGAAATTCGTGAGGTTCCCGTCGGCCCATTTCTCCAGCCTATGAAGGTCCCTCTGGACAGCACCATGACCCCCTGGTGTATCAGCCACTCCTCCCAGTTTTGTATCATCAGCAGACTTGCTGCCCTGTCATCCAGATCATTAATAAAGATGTTGAACAAGATTGGGCCAGATATTGACCCCTGCTAGCTACTGGCCTCCAACTAGACTTTGTGCCGCTGATCACCACCCTCCGGACTTGGCCATTCAGCCAGTTCTCAACGAACCTCTCTGCTCATCTCTGGCAAGGGAGAGGTCTTGCTTTTGTCTGCAAATCTGATCTCATGCTTCACTATCCTCCCTCTTGGGATTTTTTTCTTCCTTATTGCCTTTTGAAGCTGACTTTCAAACTGTCTCTCCTTGCACCTGGCTAAGCCTTGGTGCCACGTACAGAGGGAATTGGGGAGAGATGCTGCTTTTCTTTATTTGCTCTGCCGCTGAAGGGAATAGCCCTGGCGTGTAGCACGGGCTTGTTCAGCAGCGTTTCATGACTGTGCATCTGAACCTCTTGTTTTCAGATTACTCTGGGGCGAGTTTTATTAGTGGTTGATTGAGTGGTCTCAGCATGGCTCTTGTGGAATACCCACATCTTCCGTTCACCACGGAGCAGATGGAAATGTTCTCAGTGAGACACTCATGCATATGCAATATCTACAGAGGAAAACATCTCAGCTCTTACTGCTGCTGCCAACAATGCTGCCTGTCAGCTTCTGGGTGAACTCGACTGATACTTACTTGGGCAGTATCAGAAAGGAGCATTGGCAGAAAACTCCCCAAGTCATGTAAAAATGCCGTTGATGCTTCTGGTAGAAAATCTTCAGGTGCTCTAAATACCCTACTGAAACTGGGGTTTTTTTTTTGTCACCAAGAGTTGAAATCTTGGCAAAATGCTTGAAAAAAATATTCCTTTGGAGTGTTTTGACCACCTTTTCAAAAAGAGCGTGATTAATAAATACAAAGGGCTTCTTTCCACTTGAGCAGCCCTTTATTCCTGCTGGAGTCTTCTGGGTGAACAAGATTAAGGTATGAAAGACTTCAGGAAGCAAAACCACCAATAGATTCAGAAAAGACAGAGCATAAAAAAGACTGACAGACACTCGTATTTATGGATATTCTGGAATTGACATTAAGCCATTTTTGTGCTGCCCAGGAGTTATATGGCTAAAAAAGGACATGCCAAGCAGCCCTATGATTAGAGAGTCATGATTTTGGCATCCTTATGTTAGGAGAAATGAGGGAGCAAGGAAACAAGTGGAACTGCTCTCTCACAGCTGGAAAGGGATGCTGTGGCTAACGCACCTGCACAGCATAAACACGTATGGACTTATAGGTATGGCTGAATGAATTATGACCCTGTGTATTCCTGTTTGTCTGTAACGCAATAGACCAGCTCTCCTCTCCTACCCACCATTCTTAATTATTGTTTTATCTGTGTTTTTTTAAAATGTTAAAAAAGGCATGTTTGCCATCAGTCATATCCATTCTCTAGCCATCATCCTGGATCCAGTCTGTCCCTCCACCGACCACAAACATCCTCCAGTCAAAACTCAGCAAGACCCAAAAGCCAAAAATACTTCGAGTAGAAATTGAGTTTTCCTTAATCTTTCCTATTTCTTTCATATTTCAAACACAAGTTTCTGTAAATGCTCTCCTGAAGCCTGTGAAATTCTGAATGGCCGAACAGTAAGGCTCAGGCGGTACTTGCATTGATTATCTGAGCCCTGATTGATGTGTGGATGCTTTATGCTTTGTTCTCTAATGTACTTTCAGCAGCGCTAATAAAATTTCCTTTGAACAAGCGGGAACATGTGATCACACAATTATGTGTGTCTTGTCCGCCTGGATGATTCAGCCCCATGTTGTTGTCATAGCAGCATGTCTCCATCGTGGGCTTGCCCGTTGAGGTAGGGCTCTTTTGTATGTTCTGGTTTGCGATTTGCAAATAATAAACAAAACCCAGTGCCCTGCTTTGATAGAATAGGATTTGCTGTGTCATTGGAACTGTAACTGCATTTAAATATGGGAGAAAAAATTGAGCTGATTGTCAACACCCTTAGGACACCCCACAAGGATTTTGAAGGATGAAAAAGCAGCCCAGATTTGACTTTGGTTTCGGAAGTCACAGAAAAGAGCTGTTAAATTTGTTTTTGCATCCTCTAGAGTGAGAGTCAGCTTCCTGCTCCTTCCAAAAGCAGCATACACTTTGGCAGTGTTGTGACATTACTCATGTGGCACGGCCCAAGGAGCAGCACTTTGGTTATCTAACCAGTCCTGGCATGTGGTTGTCTCCAGCCTCTGAGCCACAGATCCAGACCTTGCTCTGAGCCTGTGACCACTAATCATCCTGGCACCGTGCACTGGGATCACTAGCTGGATCCTAACTGGGATGTGAGGCTGCAGGGTGTGATGTCATGTCGTGCAGTGTCACGTAATGCTGCCCTGATCACACAGCTTGTTTGCTCTTTGCCATGCTGGGGAGACACATAGGTCTGGAAGGGCTCTTGCACCTTGCAAGCCTGTCTTCATGTGTCACCACAGTCCAACTGTAGCATGGGTTTCTAGAGGAGATCTACAAGAGCAGCGTGCCAATGACCCATGACAAAACGTGCTGCAAGAACTGAGCCTACTGAAAAGACACAACATCTTGAGCCTTAGCTGTAGAAGTCACCCAGTCTTAAACTTGCAACTCTTCCAAAGTGTTGTTTCCCAGGTCCGTATAGGTACATAATGAGTGGGGCATTAAGTATCTGGAGATGTTTAGACATGGCAGAAGCCTATGTCCAGTGTCACAGCTGGGATCCTTGCAGAACTGATCACCTGTAACCAGTAGGAAGGTCCCACAGTGACTGAGGGGTTGTGTCAGTCTCAGCTGGGACACAGCACCGAGCTGTCACAGTGCATGGGAAGGACTCAGTTGAATATTGCACGCACATCCTGAGAGCCAACAGCTCCTTGGGGAGGCAGGGGGAGTGCCTCTGCTAGGCAAGTCACCTGCTAATGCTTTTGAAGAACTATATCTCCTTGCATCTGATGCCTGTGGCTTCCTGCATGTTCAAATTGACATCCATAGAGGCAGATCCTCGGTCAGGGTGGATCACCATCTGACTGATTCAACTTGCTCCATACAGAGAGGGCCTGAGCAGCTGCAAGTCCATTTGAGGTTGATTTACAGCCAGTAGCGGTTTGGGGCCATGCATTAAAACAACAGGAAAAGCTGACATACACACACACAGAGAACAGGTGGGGAAGAGGAGAGTGGAGATCCTGAAAGAATCCTACATCTAGGAGCAATCTGAGTATCACTAATTTTCCGTCTTTGTTTGCCCTGGCAGACAGAGCCCCACCATGATGCAGATGTCTAAGGAAATTTTCAGTCATATTTAAAGAGAGAGAGGAAACTAGAAAATGGGATGGGATTGCGCTGCGATGCTGTGACCTCTGTGTGCCCAGAGCTCTGCCTTAAATTGGAAGGAAAGTGCCAATTAATCTGACACTGAGGAAGGCACAGGCAACAAAACCATTTCATGTTCACTCATTCCCCCCATGACACATAGTCCTCTCCTTGCTAATTGGAGAAAGCTTGCTAGCAGCTCTCTGATGTGGGTTTAATTAAATACCTTTTGAATGCCTCCGAGCGGTGGGAAAAAAGACAGTGGAGTCGTTCCAAGTCTGATGCACTGAGGGGTGACTTCAAATTCATGGCTTCTTCCTTCATTGCTTAAAAAAATACAGATGCTGTGGGAGCAGTGAAGGATCTCTATTAATGAGGAAGCTAGAAACTAAAGGCTGAGAACATCTGGCTGTGGAAAGGAGGATCTTCCACATCCCAGCATTTCTTATAATACTACAGAGAAGGTGCTTGATCATCCTGTGGCAAAGGAAGGGCGCTGAGGCAGCAGAGACACCTCTGCAAGATCCAAGTCCAGAATGTTGCTGTTTTGCCCCATGAAGGGCTGCAGGTCCATAAAGGGGGTGGAGTCGTGATGGGTGGAAGAGAAGAGGAGAGGAGAGGAGAAGAGAAGAAGAAGATGTGCTCTTGAAGGAGACAGCTAAAGAGAGGAGCAGCAAGCACCCAGATGTACTGGAGCGCAGCTCTGTCCCAAGTCCACAGGAGACACTTCAGCAGGTCACCTCTGCTTTGTGGGCATACACTGGTCTTGGTCCACTGTCTGAAGAGAAGTATTCCTGCCTGGGAATCAGGGCTGCCATATGCCAAGACCATTTGTGCCCTAAATAGGAGGGCAAAGCGCGACTGATTTTATGAAGGGTGAGCTTTGGCACGTGGAGTTGAAGGAGGGGACGGACTACGGGTACCAGGTAGACTGTGCACCAGGTAGATGCCCTTGCAGCAAGGCCAGACCCTAAGTGAAAGCGTCAGCCAGGAGACAACCTTTCCCAATTTCTTTAAAACACCTCTTTTCCCCCCTCCTCATCCTGGATGGAGGCTGGGAGTGCTGCGTACAGGCTGAGCACTGCAGGAGAGAGCTTGCAAATAATCTGAGAGCACAAATTTAAACGAGACTTTGAAAGAGTCTATTTAGCTTATCAGAAAGGAGGTCAAGAGGTGATTTGATTACAGTGCATAAGTACCATCAGTGGAAGAAAACACCGGTTTCTAAAGAGCTTTTTAATCTATCAGAGAAAGCTGGAACAAGAGGCAATGGCTGAGAGATGAAGCCAGACAAATGCAAATAAGACATAGGGAGCATATCTTTAGCAGAGAGGGAGATAAACGAGAAGAGCAAACTCAAGGAGAACGGCACTTGGTATCTCTGGGTGCCTTCAGCTGGGAGCTGGATAACAGGCTTAAGCCAGAGAGGAGCTGGGTTGGTTCCAAAGTGGCATTTAGGAGCCTGCAGTACATGGTAGATATATAAAGTTGTCTGGCACTTCTTTGTCTCTCAATAACAAGAAAATCCAAGTTTCTTTTTCTTGTCGGGACAGGAAAATGAGCACAGGCTTTGGGCAAAACCTGGTTCAGTCAGTAGGAAGAGATCAGCTTAATGTTCATGGTTTCTAAGTCAAAACCGATTGTTGGGGACCTGGGCTTCCAAAGGCTTGGTGGTCTGACCACCTGGTGTTGGACCAGCCACATCCTGTTGAGAAATTCCAGCCTAATGGAAGGAAAAGTTCTGCCATGAGGTAGGAATTAAGGCATTGCCAATTAAGTGCATAAAACAACAACAACAACAAGATATGCAAGAAGTCCATCTCCTCATGCACCTGTGTCTGGCCTGGCAGGGGACTCCAGCAGGGGCTTAGGGGGTAAAAAAACAGGTCTGGAGTGATCCTTCCCTGGAATTTCTTGCTTGTTTCCAGCAATTTGTGGCTGCTGGACTCCTGAAGTGGAGGTTGACACACAGCTGTTCACAGGTGCTGAAGGATGCTTCTCCCATAAAATTCTCAGGCTGCATTGGGATCAGTTACACTTCTGCCCGCAGCAATGACATTCATAATTTAGCAACACAATGTTGAAAAGTACATTCTTCTGCTTGTTGCTGATCCTCTCACTGGTACCCTGTGGTTTTTTTGTGTGAGGAGCACAATATACTTACTAATTGCTATTTCTTTGTGCTATTGAAGATTGTTGAAGCTTCTGTCCCATCCTCCTGGATCCTTAGGGCATGGTATCCTGATGGAATCAGTCCCTTCCTGTGGTCACAGTTGCATATCCACTCCGTCGGTAGATGAGTCACAGCCAGCCCACCAAGGTGCTGTTCCACACCAGAGCCCCAGAAGAGACACAGGCTAGAGCCATCCTCCAGAGATGGATTGCAAAGGGTGAGGAGAGTATATACAAATAGGATGCCAGAAAATAAGGCCAGGAAAATTCTTTTTTTTTTTTTTTAATTTGCCTTTTTTCTAAACCCAGTGTCTCTGAGCATCTGTGGGAGAATGGACACTATGCTCAAGCAAAAGAACTTCCCAGTGCTAGTTTCTACATTTCTCATTGAATCCCTCCTGTTCAATGATCAGGCTTTCTAGGTCTGGATCCTCTAGGGATGTCTGGACAGCTACCTCTTTATTATTGACAGTTTCCTCCTTTTTTCTCTATACGGCTGTGTTCAATAAAGGAAAACTTTTAACAAATAAAGCAGGCAAGCCCTTTTTGGTCCAGGGGCTATTTGCTGGTGAAACCAGCATTTAAATATTTACCACTTGAATGTGAAGGAATTTCCTGTGTTGTGCTGTCTGGCAAATAAGGCAGCTTATTCAGCGGTCTTGGAATAAATTTTTTATCAGTAATGGGTGTTTACTAGTCAATAGGTAAATTCAGCCACAACTGAACCTGTCTTCATTCTCCTCCACTCCATGGGCTGTTGTAATGAGGGTCCACAGGTNATTGAGTTAAAGTCCTGGTTAAGTCTTGGAAACAATTTCGTATCAGTAATGGGTGCTTACTAGTCAATAGGCAAATTCTGACACAACTGAACACATCTTCATTCTCCTCCACTCCATGGGCTGTTGTAATGAGGGTCCACAGGTAGGAAAAGTGTCAAAAGTGGGTCACCCTGCCGAATGTTTGCCAGAGCCTGCTGAAAGCAGGTATCTTGACTCAAAAAAACAAACAAAAAAAGCCATGAGAAAACACTGTTTCAGTCCACATTCTTTTTTTCTTTAATTGTTTTAAAGAAAAAAATCCAGTTTCGTACATTGGCATTTTTTATTTATATATTTATTTTTTTAAGTTCAGTTAATTTAATTTATAAAATATAAGTTCAAATAGAAATTAATTAGCCAAAAAGAAAATAAAACATATCAGAGTATCTCAACGAAACATAGTACTTGACCCATGCTGAGAGTTAAGTAGTTTGGGAGTGTGACAACAGTCAATGTTCAGCTTTCCAATCCAGCCCATGCTAGGAAAAATTTTTCAACTCTTGAAAGGTATGTCGGTTGTGACAGCTGCTTCCTGTATTTGTTTGGATGGAAACTGGAGCGAATAACCCTGCCTATTTGAGTCATTAGGGATGTAT
>VZTO01024959.1:21301-62346 GCA_013400615.1 Syrrhaptes paradoxus
CCCGGCTTCGTATGGATTCATGTTGTCCCATCCCTGTGGTGGGATGATTGCCATCTGTGTGGGCAGCAACAGGATGATTAAAAGAATTATTAGGGTGTTAAAGCCCCCAACATATAGGCTTGTCCTGCTGTGGGTAAAGGAATGACCAGTCTTGAGTTTCCTCCCTTTCCTCACCCCAGAGGACGAATTTCAAGGGTTCAAAAAACATGTGCCTGGTTTAAAAGGCAATAATCCACTTTGCTTCAAAGTTGTTTTTTCTCTGAGCCTTTCAGGGCCATCTGACCTCATTTCCCAGTTTGGGGCTTCATCCCCATCACTGAAGGTGAGGTGGGATTCTCAGCTCACCCCATGGCTCCCCGAGGCTTTACCCGAAGCACCGGTTTCCATGAGACTCATGCTACAGCTCTCAAGGAAGACAGTGCCAGCAGCCACAACATGACAGCATCCAAACACCACTCATCAAGGCAGTGTGGTTTGCTTTAATCTTTCCCAGACTCTCTCAGGGAACAGCTTCACCTCCTGTGAACTGGAGAGTTCCGTCTCCCTCAGCAGACCCCAGACATGGGCAGGTGACAGCGACAGGCTTTTCAGCAAGGACAAAATAAAGGGCTGGATGTTTTTTTGAATGTATGCTCTTAGTGTTCTGGGAAGAGCCTGGACTCATGAAGTCTGCAGTCTCCAAAGTATTTATAGAGAAGAAAGGAGTATAACTGGTTGAAATTCTTATTGTTGTAGCAAATGATCAATGCACTTATTCTCAGAGACGTAGTGTCTGTGATTAATTCATAGCCAGAAATAATAGCAGAGTACCTGCTGCGTTGCTATTACCTTCTCTCTGCCTCACTGGTTGATTCTCAGGTACAAGCAAAACCAACCCTTAATTACTTGGTTAAAAACCTGGCGGCTGCCAGGGAACAAATGGAATGATACAGCCACCTCTGCTGCTGCATTTTACAGCTCCCAGAGGTAACTGAATGGAAGGAAACACACTTCAAAGTCCCCCAAGAGCCAGCGCTGGCAGTAAATACCTGGATGTGTCCTGAGGAACAGTCGGGGACTGGGGAATGGCCACCTGGAGAGAGGACCTGCAAACTTCACACACTGGTGTACAGCTGGGTTGTATCTACCCTGCTTTTGGGAGGACCTTTACCATCCCATTCAGATACCCATCACCTGTTTTACAGTCAGTTCTCCATTTTTTAGAGAGAGGCTGATGCCTTGAGACACTCCTGCTGTGTCTGGCCTGAAGCAGGAGCTTTTTTCCCTGCAGCCCAGCCTGGTGCTGCTGTACAACCCACTCCCCCTCCAGGCAGGAGAGCAGGCAGTGCTGCCCGCAGCCCCAGCAGCAAAGCTCAGAGGTGGCGAGCAGCACTCATCCCATCTCCAGTACTGGCTGGGGAGGCTACAAGTATCCCCCGGCCTCAGCCAAGCACGTTCACTGACAGCTCCGACCTCTGAAGTTTGGCACTAGACGGGAGCTCCAGGCAGGCACAGGAAAACTCTAATCCTCTCTCTCGTGGGGTGTATTCACCAAAGTGATGCCGGTACAAATATTCCTGTGCTTTGACAATTAATGCCAGGAGTGTATCCTTCAGTCTTGCTGGTGTTATGCCCAGGCATGACTTGCTCATCAGGTCACAGAATAATTTAGGTTGAAAGGAACCTCTCTGGACATCTCTGATCCAACACTCCTCAAAGCAGGGCCAGCTTAGGTCAGATTTCCCAGGGCATTCATCCAGCCAAGTCTTGAATATCCCTAAGGACTGAGATTCCTCACCTCTCTGGGCCCCTGTGCCAGCATCTGACCATCCTGAGGGTGAATTTTATTCCTAAAGTCTAATTGGAATTTCACTTGTCACAGCTTGCATCCATTGCTCTCTTCCTTTCATTTGGTGTCTCCAAGAGTCTGGCTCCATCTTCTCAGCACCTTCCCACCCCAGCCAGTGGCCCTGTCCACAAAATTCATTTTCATGCTCCTTCCCTTTCTGCCTTGCTGGCAACGCCAACATCAGGACAGCCATCTCATATGGAGATGTGTCTGCACAGCGGTTCTCCAGGTGTGTCAGGGCATCCTCTTAGATCCCAGGCTTTCAGGTCTGTGTAGTTAGGGAGGAGATATTCAGAAACCCTTGACAGGGCAAGCAGCTGGGCTTGTTCATGCTGCAGTAGGATGCTGCTGTGGGATGGATGTGACTGCTTCTGAGCCACTCTCTTTAAGGACGCAGGCAAATAAAAATGCAGAAAATCAGCCACGTTACATGGTGATGCTTTTAATTGCCTTGGCTAAATGGGAAATTGAATGCTGGAAACTTCAAGTCCTGTTTGATGTTTAGTATCCGTGCTCCAAAAGGACAGGTTCTCCGGGCACAGCTTTGGTACACCCAGGAAGCGTGAAATCACTCCCAAATTGCTCCCTGTGTAAGGTAATTGGCCTCCATCGCCTGAACTGCTCTGGCTGCAGGCTGAGGGAGCAGACAGCATCTCGCAGGTGGAACAAACTCAGAGACACCACGGGGACTGTTTACGTGACACCTGTGTGCCTGGCATCAAGGGCTCCCTGCCGACTGGTGCAGACACCATCTACCCCGTCTCCGGAGGAGCTTGGTGCCTGGCAGGGTTGGGGAAATAAGTCCCTGGGACAGAACAAGAGAGAGATTTCCTGCCATGAGCCCTGTGCTGTGCATTTTACATTTTCTCCTTGTTATGGTCAATCAAAACACATTTGATTTCATATTAGGAGGGTATCAGAGAGAGATTCATTTCCTTACTGAAAAGATCATGGGTTGAATGTGGCACACATTAAAGCATGTTTCTACTGACGGAGAAACACATACCCACAAAGGTTGCCATGCTTGGAGCTCTTGTCCCCACCAGCTGGAATTTTTGTTTTCTGAAGTAGGATCCGTGACAACATCTCACCTGCCAGTTTTGTTTGCCATTTCTACCCTCTCCAGCTCTGCGATGACAAACTTCTGCTCATCCAATGATAACACTGTGGACTTTGCACGCCTGCTGAGAACAGCGGTCACAGGGTGAGCCAAGGTGTGACCACTGCATGCAGCAAAAACCCTCCGAGGCCAAACAGTCCTGTCTCCCTTGTTCTTTGTACAGACATGTCGCACACCGGGGGCCATCCTTGCTGCCCCTCCCAGTTCCACCATGCCTTTGGAGATGAAGGGCTTTGAGGGTGGGGATGAAACACAATCTTCAACATTCTTGTTTGTGGGTTTACACATGGCTCAGAGACATTCCCTTCTCTCTTCTTTTGTCCTTTCCTAATTACTTATTGCAGCAACAGGAGAGCTCACAAGTGCTTTGCCAACATGTGCAACTCCCCAGGGACACACAGCAGGGCTGAGATCAGGCCCAAGCTCATGGGTGGAAATCCTCTCCTTGCATTTCTGGACCATCTCCCCACAGCTTCTGTAATCTCCAGAAGCCCAGAAACCCCCAGGGAAGGTGCAGCAGCTCCCATCCTTCCACACTGCTCAAAGCTGTTTCATTAGCAACGTTCCCAGGTGTGATCTGCTGCCAGACTGCAGGAAATCTCAGCAGGCTCATGGGATGTCAGGGTCTGGGAATCAGCACAACAGTCCCACTCCACACACCTCACCCCTATGGTCTGATGCTGTTGGACTCTCCTTAATTTTCACTCTCCAAGTATTTGCTTAGACATTAGGACCAGAGGACAGCCCACAAGACCCATACGCTGCTGTGTCTTTTGGCAGGAGAAAGGGACTGATTGCCTTGAGAGAAGTTGTTCTCCCCCAACCAAAGGAAGGAGAAAAAGTTATATTTGCAATCTTGGATCTTTCTTTTTTTTTTTTTCACTCCAGGTACAAAAGGCCAGACTGGTGTAAATGTCTGGAGCTACATTAAAACCTGTTTATAGCTGTTGAAAAAATTCAGGTCATCAGATTGTTTATTTTTAATGGTTAATCATGATTACATTGGTCATTAGGGGAACAGAAAGAAGAAAACAAGAGGAGAAGGCATCCTGAGAGATCACCTAACCACCCTTCCCTGGCGTGCTTTCCTGGCATCTCCTCAGTGCATAAATCTGCTTCTCTGGGACACCAGGATTCACTTTTTTTTTCTCACTACTCCCTTCAGCTGTCTCTTTATGCCCCTGCTCCTTGGGATTCATACTCTAAGCAGCCTTGCTCAAAGGGGAAGAACCTTGCGGCTGGGCTGAGTGGAGGAATGGGTAGGAGGGGAAGCCTTCATCTACCTCCCGCTCCAGCCGTCTCTGGGCATCCCCTCTGGGCAGGCAGAGCTGTGCCCTGCCAGCCCCAGCCTGGGGAGACCTTCTTCCTCTCATGACCCCAGCTGGAAAGAGAGCTGGAGTCAGGGCGATTTGCCTTCTGGTTTACCAGGTCCTGTCAGGGTCACATTGTCATGAAATTATGAAAACCAGGGACTTCCAATGGACCCCTGTGGCATCTCCTGCCCTTTAGCAGGACTCTTCTGCACTCTGTGCATGCCTGATGGCAGTGTGTCTAATATCCCATCTCCAAAGCTTTTAGAGAATTAATATCCACCTCTGCCCCCAGGAGATAGGAGGCATCAGTAGTCACGGCGCTGGTGGGAAAATGCAGGTTAACAGGCAGCATGGGCTTGGCAGATAAAACCCTGCTACCAGGGGAAGGGGCCAGCGGCTGGCAGCAGGAGGGAAGTGGTGGGAGCAGGGATGCACGGTGCCTCCGGACACCGCACACTCCATGTGCAAATTGCTTTTGCTGGCCAGCAGGTAAAACATGAAGGGGGAAGCAGGGCTTGCCCAGCCCTTCTCCTCCACCAGGGATGCCCCAGCTGATTTCAGCGGTGATAAAGATTACTTCATTATCTCCAACAAAGACAATGCAATTACACAGTGTCTCTGATTGGAGTGGCGATAATCACTGCCATGAGCTCACCCCCTCCACTTGCTGAGTTGTATATTTTTGAGGTTTCTTAATATGCCAAGAGCCAGTGAAACTAGTGCTAATCCACCCCGCAGCAGCATCTTGGCCAGGAAAGAGGAGCTGTCACCACTACCACATCCTTCCAGACAGACACTATAGAGATAAACAGCTTTGATACTGCAGGGAAGCTTCCAACAGCCTCTCCTGGCATCAGTCTCCTGCCTGCTCCTCCCTGCAGTCCTGGTCCCTGTTCAGCTCCCTGTAACCACATGGTCACCTGCCACAGAGAGAAATGAGGTGACCTGCATGTCCCAAACAAATACCTTCCCAGGGCTCTGGAGTCCAGCAAAGAAAGGGGCTACCAGGGCCACATCTGAAGACACAGAAATGTAAATGTAAGCAGAATACTGTTTTTTTCCCCCCTGGTCTGGATCAGCCACTGGAGCAACCTGCCCAGGAGAGCAATGGGGTCTCCATCTTTCGATGGCTTTGAATCACAGGCAGATGCTTTTATTTTTTTTCTGTGAGGGGCATTTTAGGTGAATTCAAATAACTTGACTAAGTGGGAGAGATTAAACCTCCTGCTCAGGCAATCTCTCCAGCCTCATAAGCTTGTCACCTGCTTTCACCAGGAGGCCAGTGCCCGAGCAGGATGGGACCTGCTTGAGCCAAGAGGAGCTGGGCTGGCCATGCAGCCGTGGGGGTCTCAGCTCCACCATGGGAATGGCTCTTCTGTGTCACCCGTGTGGACCAGTGAGAGTGTCAGAGTGAAGTCTACCTCATTACTGGGCCATGCTGAGAGGTCCCCAGCTGGGGTGTGTCCCAGGGAATGCTGAGAAACCCCCCACTGGGTTCCAGATGGGTATGTTGGCTGCAGAAATCTCTGGCTCTTCACTGCTCCAGCTTGTCCAGAGCAATTCCTCAACCTAGCTGACCCACTTGAAGCCCTCCCCATCTTTCAGCCTCTCCTCGCATGCCAGGACAGGGATGAGGGCTTCATCCTCCTCCTCGCATCCCCAACCCCTACCGCTGCTAAAGCCCAGCCCTGGGTAGGAGAGGGCTGAACCAGAGGGATGGGTGGTTCATACCCAGCTGCTCCTGGCTGAGGCACCCGTGTGACATCGTCATTAAGACATCATCACAGCCACTGAAATGCTCTGACAATTAGCGCAAACCCCCTCCACGTTCTTGTCAGCACCTTGACCTCTGCAGGGTTAAGATTATTGCTGAGAAATTCTGAGCGGGGAGCTGTTCTGAGCATGAAGGCAGGGAGCAGGGAAAGGCCCTGCAGGGTACATCCTGGGTATCTCCTTCATGTCCAGCGACTATATCACCATTCTCAGTTGTGGCTCTCTTTCTTTTTTTTTTTTTTTTTTTTTTTTTTTTTTGAGGCCTCTGGATTACTTTGGCTGGATCATTTCATTTGGACCAGGCAGAATGAGTCACCTTTGTCACCATCACATTCAAGACAGGAGGTGGGAAGGTGAAGTCCTAAACAAGCTGTGAATTAACCCCTGAGAGGAATAGCTACGGAAACTGCAGCAGAGCTCCCCAATGTAGGGTCAGGTGGGGAGGGATGGAAGAGACTTATTTTCAGCCTGGAGAAAGCCCTGCTCTCCCTACCCATGGCTGGACCCACCTCCTTTCCCCTGCGTGGGAGCTGAGCCCTGTCCCCTCCCATCAGCACTGCCAGGAGACCCCCAAGGACTGTGAGGGCTCTGGTGACACCAGAGCTTGGTGTTTTCCTCTCCACCTCCTCTGCCCTCTCCTCCCAGCCTGAATCCTTTCAAAAGCTGGTGGGTGGGTCTTCCCAAAACCCTGTGCACTTGCATGGCTGATCTGGCACACAGCTGGCAGGGGGCATGTCCATCACACATTTCCAAAGTCCGTGGAGTTTTTCTTCTCCTTGCTTTCTTCCTCCTGCCCCTTTCATTTTTGTGGCCTCAGGTGAACGCAGGATATTTCAAAGAGATCTCTACAAACACTGAAGCTTTGAAGCCAGCTGGTGGAGCAACCTCAGGTGACATGCAGAAGGAGAGGGTACCCGGCTGGGTGTCTTCTCAGGAGAACTGAATCAAAGCCAGGAGAAATGACAGCACAAGCTGGTCTGACTCAGTCTGGCTGGGGGTTTCTCCCTCCCTTTGTTACTGAGCCCAGCCCGATGGCCCTCCCAGGTTTTAAATTAGCAAAACCTTTGCTAAGCTTCAGATTAAGTTCCTGGGTCACCAGCAGAGATGGCCTGTAGCAAAGCCCTGGATTTTATCTTTAATTATCATCAGGAGTATTACAGTCTTGCAGAAACTTTGCAGAGAAAAAGCCAGCATCTGTGATCCCTGCTGTGGAGCTGAGCATCTGCTCAAGGGAAGGCTGGTAATCAGGAAGAGAGGGGTCAACAGAAGATGATCTTCTAAGTCATCCTCTATAGACTGAATCTCTAATATGTTTACTTAGCCAGATGCAAACCCCTTTTGCAAACTCATGGCACTGCTGAGTACAAGTATACGCAGAAAATTAACAAAGCTGGAGCATCAATTCCTCATCCACTGCCAGTACGAGACTCCTGGTGACTATGTGGGAGGAAAGAAAATGTTCTCTCTCCAGTGTCTAGGCAGACAAACTGATTTTCTAGCAGCATTCTTCAATTCTCAACCAAGAGATCCTGTCTGGCACCTCCGTGCTTCACCCTCTCTCCTGGCTGCCCTCCTTCCCTGACCTGCTCCTGGGCTGCTCCTTCCCTGGGTCCCCAACGTTTGCATCTCGCCCTTGTCCATACCCAGCAGCAGAGTCTGCCTGTGGCCAGTGAACTTGCTAAAGCAGCAGGTCTTCAGAAAACCAGTAACGGCATCAAGTGCAAAACCATCTCCCAGTGTAGTCAGGAGCAGAGCCTGGTGTGTAGACCCTTCATCTGGGTATCCTGTGCTGACTGTAGACAATCCTGCTTCTTCCCAGCTGCTGGCTGGAGGTTATTTTCCTTGATGTGGACTAGAGAAGAATCCTAGCGACGTCTCTGCTGGAGCAGAAACCTCCCATGGCCACCTTATGGCCTACTGGGGCAAGAGCAAAGCATCACTTGGAAAGTGGGGACACTGTCTGTGTTCAGCTGTTTGCATGTCTGATCTACAGTGGAGGAGCAGGAGGGACTGGAGGCCAAGCCAAGTCTTATTACACAGTTGTGGAGCCACCAGAAATTCCCCATACGGCCCCTTGTACTGGGCTGGAAATGGTGCGCTGGCTGGAAGACGAGGGGTGGAAAGGGACAGGAGGACAGAGCAGCATGGGCTGAGCTGCTCCCAGCACGGCAGCCATGGGTTGGAGCAGGTCAGTGTATTTGGAGCTTATCTTTTCACAGTTCATTTTTCTCTCTGCTCTTGGTAAAACATGTGCGGGTGTATGTGCGGTGTGCCTTAGATTCAAGGTCACCTTGTGTTCAGCGCAGCACAATAAAACCTTAAAGGAATGGGGTATAACAAAAGAGCTGGGTGGCTTTGAGCCTCTCAAGGAGTGATGGATCTTGAAACAGATCACAGCTACCTGGAGGTTAGAAAGCCCTACATCCATTGCCTTCATGGATCGCTTCTTAATACACCCTGCTCCTGCAGTGCAGAGGTCTGGGGATCCCCTTGGAGCTGATGGTGACAGCTAAGGAGGAATGAGGCTGGCTTAAGCAGAGCCTGTGTAATGCCATTCCAACCCCAGCCAGCCAGGTCAATTGAAAAATAAAGAGGAAGGCGCTTGGTTGGAGTCTGCTGTCCCTATCAAATTCATTATCTCCCCCCGCCAACAGAAAGAGGGCAACTGTTCACGTAAGACACAGCTAATAATATCTGAGTACAGGACATTGCTGCTAAATTATAGGGAGGGCTTGGGAAGGGAAATTAGTGTCATTTGCAAGCCCAATAATAGGGGCTGTGCAGCATGAATGCCGATGCAGGAGTGGGCTGGAGGACAGCGTGTGGCTTATGCAACCGTCCCCATCCTCCCTTGGCGGGCAGGGCTGGGCTGGCAGGATACATGCTGGGGGCTGAGGAGCAGGAGCAGAGGAGAAGTGAGCTTTAAAACCAACAGCTGTTAAAAACAAAGGGCAAAGCAGATACCTCTGAGGGTGAAGGCATCAGAAGCTGCTCCTGGGGGAAAAGGCTCAGCCCTTCCCTCCCAGCAGAGCTTTGCCACAGCAGAGTTTAGGGACACCCAGGGACAGCAGCTACCAGGAGGTCTGGTGGCTCCAACTGAAGGGCTAGTTCTGGGCAGCTTCTAGGAGCAATCAAACCCAGTGCAGAAACTGAGGCACGGGGAGACTGCACAGCCTGTGCTGTGGATTGAATCTTAAGGCAATTCTTGAGCACTCCTCAAGCGCTGTGAAATGTGGTGCTGCTGCCCCAGGGCAGCTGCATTCCTGCAGCAGGGAAAGCATTTCCCATTTCAGGTACAGCCACATCTGCAGCAAAAATGTGTTACAGAGAACCAGAAGTGCTCTCTGACCAAGCACTCCTGGGCTGCTAACGAACCCAAAGTACCAACATCATGCTCTTGGTCATCTGTGGAGTATCGGTGGCTCCAAGCTCAAAATTCACACCCTGTCAACAACCCAGCAAACATCACAAACCCACCAAAGAGTCCCCACTCCTCTGCAGTCCCACCATGCTCTCTGCTGGCTCTCATAGACACTCGGTTCCTGGGCTGGGGAATAATTTTACAGCAACATTATTGGGGTGCTTAAACACTACTAAAGAAGTGAAACAGCTCTTGCTGCGTCCAACACCTGCAAAACCTAGTGCCCCCTTCCTACCTACTGAGTTATTTCTCAAATTCCTCGACCTTGGACCACTCTCCAGGGCCTCTCCTGTAGCTGATTAGGAAATGCCCCATTCCCCTGATGAAGGGTGAAGCTGTGATTATACTAATCAGCTGCTCATTAGTGTAACTTGACTTCAGCTGATCATACACCAGCCCCATGGTGTACATCACCAGGGGATGCTGAAGCTCCTCAGGTCTGTTGCTGTCCCCACCTGGCTTTGCCCACAGATGGATAAGGGCTCTCCAGCACACTGCTGAGATCTGGCAGCAAATCTCATCCCAGCAGATGCAAGCCCTCTTTCAGACTGTGGATTGATCACCACAGCACTTTGTCTCTGAGTCTCAGATAGGGAATTTTGGACCCTGAGAGGCTTCCAGGGGACAGCCAACTGCCACCAAGGGCTGAGAGCCATGCAAGAGGTGCTGCAGATCTCAAAGTGCTGAGACAGAGAGAGCCACTTTGTTTACTCACTAGCACAACCTCCACAGAGGACCCTCAGCTCAGCCTCTACTGAGCTGTATGTAGATGGCCACAGAGCCAGAAGCTCTGACCCTAAACACAGCCAGCGCGGAAGCCAGCTGATTATAGAAGAGCAGCATGAGCACCATCACTTTCATAGCAGCTTTGGGTCCAGGCTTCCAGCCACAGTGCGGCTGCTGCAAACCAGTATTGTTGGAAAGGGAGTTTTGCAAGCTGGCAAAAATCAAAAGCCAGAAAATACTTCATAACCTGTTCAACCTATCCTTCAGGTCTCCATATAGCCCCCATTTCCCACCCCCTTTCCTGGTTCACACCTCTAGAGTGTGCTTGTCTCCTCTCACATCTCCACCCTCATGCGACTCACAGCCACTTTGAAACCAGCCCCACCTTCCCATGGAGATAGCAGCTTGGCTTCAACAGCCCTTGGGCAGCTGGTCCCCGTGGCCACCACCTCGCCCCTCCCACCATCAGACTTCCCAGGTCTGTGATGGAGTTAAACCTGCTCCAGCGTGTTTCATCTCCAGGCCTAACAGTCTAGCCTCAAGGAGGAGAGTCAGGAGAGGGAATTTATGTCAGTGAAATCGTGTCCCCTCAGGAGGCTGAGCCAGACCATTGTGCTCTGCAGGTGCTATCCTTCCTCTTATCCTCACACCCCCATGTCCCGCCAGCCCCTGCTAGTTCACACAAGGTAACTAACAAGTGCTCCATCAGCCGCTTTCCTATCTCAGAAGAAGGCAGAGGGATATATCTGCATGTGAACGCACAAAGCACAAAATCAAACAGCAGAACAGAGCCTGGGGAGAGCAGAGACCTCAGCAGGCTTGGGGGGGACTGGGTGACAGTGACACAGGTGATTTGCCTGGGGCACTGCAAAGCCTGGTTGCAATGTGGGGACCCAGAGACCCACTCCTGCCAGCAATGGAGCAGGTGACCTCTGTTTGCATGGGAGATGTCTAAGGTGTCTGAGGATGGGTACTTGGAGAGACCTGACCCCTCGGCTGGAGGGAGCAGGGACCTTCAGCGCTGGAGGCAGAGGAGGCTCCAACTCTCGTCCAGGTCCCTATGGATGTGACAGCTCCAAGAGCCAGGTGCTGGGCAGGCAGAAAAGTCACCACTGGTCTCATCCCTCCTCCTTCACAGATGTGACATGGGACAGAAATCTCCAGGGCTGCCTGCAGTCCCTGGGGCCTCCCTGCAGAAGCCTCTGCTCTTCCCTTTGGGTTCATCATCCTGACAGCTCTCCCCAAGGAGGTCTCAAAACTGAGACGCCAGCACAGCAGAGTGCCAGGGACACATGCACCACCATATCCTGGCTAGTCTCAGCCACCTCCAGCCTTCCTCACTGGAGGCTGGGCTCTCCCTCTTTCCTTTCTTCCCTCACTCCATCCTGACAATCAGTCTCTGGCTCAGAAAGGTTTCCTTGCATAACAGCTATGCTGGCTTTAGAGAGATGCAATTAAGATGAAACCCACTTATTTAAAGCGACTCCTCTCCCAACACTGCTCTAATGTCATCTTTGATCACTGAAACCAGCCCAGCTCGCAGATTAGCAGACATACATCTCTTCATTTTCTCCCTTTCCCACTTGCTCCATTCAGACAAAACTGGTTTCTTTCTTCCCTCAGCACTTCCTGCTGGTGCTCTGAGCATTTTGCAGAGCAAAGAACCTGTCATTTTTGCATTGACCAGTAGGAAAAATAGAGCCAAACATGTCGGCTGTGGCCCATGAAGGTTGGAGAGGGTAGATGATGCTGCTTGTTGAGCTCACACAGGCAGTGGTGCAAATGAGGAGGGGCTGCAGCAGGGCAGGGTCCCCTGTACTAACACCTCTGAAAGGAAATACCCTGACTTTATTGGGAGAGGGTGGTCACTGATAGGGGAGGCTGGACCAGCTTCCTCACTTAACAACAGTCAGTCCTGCTCAAACCATCACTTAGGCACACGCTTAGCTTTAAACCCCCAGGCAGGCCCTGCTCTCACCTGCATACAGGAGCTGCTGGATCAAGACCCTCTTTTCTCAGCGGTCCCTGTCCATCCCCACACACATATTTGATTGTCAGGCATTGAAATCCCAGATCTCTTTGCCATTAAATGCATCCATCAGGTTGAGTTTTCTATTAGACTGGAGGTTTCCTGGTTGTCAGAGCTTCCACCCACGCAGGCAGCTCTCTCCTGAACTCTGTCTTGCTGCTTCCAAACCTCCCTGCATCTCATTTTCTTTTGAAATGGAGAGCAAATACATGTGTGTGCCCCTGCTCTCCCAGAGTGCAGAGCAATTTACAGGGTTCCCTGGGTGGACAGGCTTCTTCGTCTGAACTCTTCAATCTATCTAGTTTTGATCTGCAGGAGATGTGTCTCTTCCTGCAGGTAGAGAGAACCACGAGAAGCTGCCCCGTTACAAAACACCAGTGTTTTGCAATTCATCACCAGCCCAGGTGCACTCTCTACTGCCATGAAGGGTGACACTTTCCTCTAATGCGTAGAAGCAAAAGTTGTCAGACCAAAAGTCTCAGCACCGACATTACAGGTTCCTCCATTAGCAGCTTTTGAGAGTTTTGGGGCACAGAGCAGGGTGCTGCCCTACCTATGTGACAGCCCCTGGGCCAGGGGCTGGTGTGACCCTGCAGGGAGGGACCCCACCCCCAGATCAGCTGAATCATTTGGTCACCCCTCGCAGGGAGGACTTAATAACTCTCAGCAAGAAGGACAATTTTAGAGGGAAGCCCATCCCTGCACCCACAGAGGCATCCCACTCCAACAGACTGCTGGGGGGAGCTGCACCCCCCTTTCCTGCTTTGGTTAGGAGCTGGGGGCAGCAGGGAAAGATTAAATGCTCCCTTGCCCCATCCTGGTTCATCATGGTGTCAAGGATGGATCTGGGAAGGACAGTAAAGAAACCAGCCCAGGTGTTTTTTTCTGCCTGTAAATCCGTCCAGATGGGCCATCACTAATCTGCTGAGAGCTGGGTCCTCCTCAGGGCAGCGTGTACAAACATGAGCTGATTGAGTGTGGCAGGGCTTCCTCAGCACACCCTGCTGCGAGCAGCCAGAGAGGGTTAAACACAAGGCAAAGGGTTTCTCAGGAGCACTGCAATCTCAACAGCACAACCTGCACTGCCGGGGAGGTTGTCCCTGCCGTCTGCCTGCTCCGAGTCTCTCCTCCCGCCCTCTCACCGTATGGAGACCGGCTTTTGTCACTCAAAGGTGTGATCAGGAAATGGAGGGCTTTTAAAAACACTACTATTAGGAACAATAAAAATAATAGAGTGGGAACATATGTCTCTCCACAGGCCCATCACCTTCTGCTTGCTTGGATTGAAGTGTTTTGCCATCAGAGCGTGACAGCATGCTGATCCATCACCAGAGCCGCAAAGCTGCTGGCTTTATTACTGTTATTAACCAGGTTTTCTAAAGAAAGGCAACAGCTCTGCCGGTGTGTCAGCCCACCCTCATCACTTTTGAATTGGTCAGCTACTGTCAACCCACATAGCTCAAATGGTGGAGGTTGCCAGAAGACTCTGTGCTCGTGCCACTGGTATGGGCAGTGGGACAGAGCAGAGCCCCTGGGACCACCCTGCTGGGATGGGCTGCGGGGAGAGATCAGTGCCTTACTATAGACCAGAGAGCACACTGGGAGAGCAGGCGATGCCTTTTTAGATCCCAGGGAAACAGAGAAAAACAGGAATTTGTTTAAGTTCTGCTGCTGGTTCTCTGGTCCAGGATGGAGCCAACACCAAGGTACCTGACCCGGGGGAGGCTGTGGCTGAGCCCTCTGTCCCCATTTGTCCTGCCATAGCGCTGGCAGCAGGCAGTTCCCAAAGCCTCCGGTTATAGGTAGGTACTGAGAGATCCCATGTCCCAGAGAGTCTCCCGAGGGCTTTTTCAGGACCTCCAGACTGGGCTGGCTAAACAGGGATAACTAGTCATCCCAACTCAAACTCAGCAACCGTGCAGTGCTCCTCCCCAGGGACCCTGTCCTGGTTTGAACAGCCAAGCAGTCATCTTCATGGTCATTCCTCCAACCCCTCACAGCTCAGCCCTGCTGCTAACACCACAGTTCTCACTCAGACCTCTTTGGGCACTGGCTCTGAAAGGCTTTTCATCTCATCCCTCCGTATTCTTCAGTTCTCTGTCCCCAAGGGCTGCTGGTTTTCTCATGGGCTGCTTGGTGAAGCTGGTTGGATTTCTTCTGGGGTTCAGGGCTGCCCATCTCCTTCAATAGCCCAGGGAAGAGCAGGGAATATGAGCCTTCACACACAACCACAGGCCATTCTGCCTGCCCAGGTGCACAAGACCAAGGTTTCGTTGCCTGGGTGACATCCAAACCATCATCCGTCACCCCACCACTAACCCAGGCACACAGCCAGGCTGGCAAGCGCAAAGGAAGGTTTCCCATGGAAAGCTGAACTCAGTCCAAGCCATGGGCATGATTCAGCCAAGAATCCTTGCTCCTCACACTGCAGGATCCTGAGGAGCTGGGAGATCTCTCCATCAACTCCTTGGAGCTCACACGTGTTTGAGTCTGTCACTTCAGCCCAGTCCCACACAGCTGTGACCTGACTTCTCGCTATGGGATTGCTCTGTTTACCACTACACGCACACAGGCTCTTAGCTAAACATCACGGCTGGAGCAGTTTGTTCTTGCTCATATTTTCTTTCTTCATTAAAAAGGCAAACAATCTAGTTAAGTAAGCAGAGGAGCATTGCTCTTGGTACTTTACATGCTTCTTGTTGAAAGCAAGGTTGCCCCGAGAAGAGCCTGGATGAGGCAGATAGGACCTTCCTAACTGCTCCTCCTCTAGTCAAATCTCAGCTGTTACTGCCATGATTTAGGGTCTTTTGTCCCCTCAGTGGGGGCAGGAAGGGACAATTTCACCCTGTTCAGCAATTTAATCCCTGACGCACGTCACACTGCTGTGTGTTGCACACAAACAATGGTGTTCAAGGCAGGACCGACTTCCTTATGGTGGGAAACCCCAAGTCACCTCTCAGGTGGAGCACGTCCCAACACCTCACTGTGTATACTGACAGTAAGCAACCATAAAGAAAAGGGAGTGGGATCTAAAGATCAATCCACACCAAAGGTTTAAAACTGAGCTGAACTTCTGGCCAGGGTTTAAACTACTCAGCAGCATACCCGTAAAATAAAACAGCAAATAAATGAAGTCACCGAAACAGTCACGCTCCCGGCACCTCCAAGGTCAGGCTTTTCACACCTCCCTCTCCTGTGCATTGGCTTTCAGAGTCCATTTTTCACAGGTACAGTCAGTCACAAGGCTGTGAGAAAAGAAAAAAACCACACCAAAAATCAAGGAGGTGACTTCAACCGTTGTCATTCCCTGTCTCCCAGCAACAACTGTGTCTTCTCCACCTTGCTCCCCCTCCAGCCTCTCGCAGCTGGCAGAGATCTACGAACAAACACGGCTCCCTGCAGCGAGGGTTGCCTGGGGAGGTCTGATGCTTCAGTCTAGCATGAGGATGATCTCTTCACCTCCAGAGGTGATGGTTCTTGGTTTACTTCTAACCATCAGCTCTCAGACCTCCATCTGTGAAGATCACCAGCCCCATTCCAGGGCTGAGCAGCTGGTGACAGCGGCTGGGCTGACACCCAAGTGTCAACAGGGTGGCTCTGTATTTCTGACAAGACCTGACCCTGGGAGGGGAAGTAAAACGTAAGTGTGTGAGAAGACACTGTCCCCTCACCCTGTCTAACCAGTCACACTAACCCCAGGACAGGTTCCCCGGGCTTGTGTTATTAATGCTGCCTCAGCTAGGATGAGGGAGGGCTTCCCAGGGGGGTGGATTTTGCTCTGAGACCCTTCTGTGCTGGTCTCAGGAGGGAAATTAGCAGTCAGAGCTCCCTCCAGAGCTTTTCCTTTTTCCAATTAATACATGAATAACCAGCATAATTTCATGCCAAGTGTTTTGTGTTGCTACACCACAGCGGTTCTCTGCTCCTCTGCTACCCAACCCCTCTGCTCCTTTCAGTGAAATTCATTAAGTGCTAAACCACAACTTCCACATCCTCAAAATCATTCACACAACTGGTGTTGTAACAGAGCCGGGCAGAGGCAGAAGCATATCCTCAGAAGGCCACTGGCACATTAAAGTCAAGTACAATCAGTGTTTGAGGACTTCTGGGAAAGAGTTGTTGAGAAGAAACTGTGGCTGGGCAAGCACCTCTTTGGAGGTGGCTCTGAAAGGACTCCATCATCTTACCAACATGCGTGGTCAACCATGCCTGCCTGGGGACAGCAGATTTTGACACCTCTGTAGATGTGTTTTTTTCTGACATTTTGAGCTGTCCTCACTTTGGCTGTCAGGAAATGCCACAGGAAGGCCAAATAATTCTTCTGGCCTGTGCTGGAAATATTGCCATCAAACATTTGTTTCATCTTCCAAATGATCTGGACTGCCTACATACTGGGGAAAATCAGTTGCTTTCTATTACCTCACTAAAGGCATTCCAGAAACATATTGTGGGTATCCATCCATCGCTTACTGGTGATGATAGGGGACCTGAAAGTTTTTATTCAGAGGATTCTTGTGGGCTTCACACCACCCCTTTGTCTATCCTAGGCAGAAGGTAGGAAAACATGCTCTCTGTGCCATAAGAAAATGTCAGGCTGAAAATCCACAGACAAGGGTAGAAAAATATCCCCAAGTAGTGAAGTCCCACACAGCCTTTGAGGAACTCAGGGACCTCAGTAGGTACCAGGTTCTCATGGCCAAAGACAAGATGAATGTCCGTATCCCTGAAGGCAGACCTGTCTGATCAGCTGTTCATATTGCCACCAACCTTGGTGCGTCTGTGTGCCCTCATCAGGCAAAGAAAAAATAATAACTACTAGCAAGAGCATTCAGCATGTGCTAGTGATGCAGTGTCTCAGCCAGAGGAAGGACTTCAGGATCCCTAGGGAACAGGGGAGAAGCAGCAAAGTTGTATTCAGAGGAATTGTGATCCGTGCTGCATTTAACCAGGGAGGCTACAAGGATTTATAGTCATCACAAATACAGGATGATTTGTTATTTGTTTCTGTTCCAATGACATGTTGTGCTTGGCTTCATAGTCTTGCAGAGAAAGCAGGTTGGGCTCTGCTCATACCTCATGGGAGCCATCCCCATTAAACTCAAGGAAATCTCTCCACTGCTGTCCAGGGATGCTGGACCAAGACTTCCCTAGATGCAAGGCTTCCAGGAGAAGCCAAGAGCTGTGAGCCAGGGAGATACTAGGTCCAGGTCATGAAGGTCCTCCGGTAGCCAAGAGCCATAGCCACTTACAGGCACAACAAGTCTTCTGAACCTTTTCCTCTGAGTGCAAAACAGCAGTAGAGTTATTAAAGCACCAGCTGGGCTGGCAAAAATAAATCTCTCAAATCTGCCTGCAAAGCCAGAGCGGTACAAGATGACTCTTGACTTCCTCTTTGGTGTCCCTCTGGGCTCTGGGGCACCTGCCATCCTCCTTCCCATGGGTGTTTGTGGGCATATCCTCAAGCTGTGTTTACAAAAGGATTTCAGGCTCTTTTAGGATAAGAGGTTGCTATAGAAACAGCAGAGAGGAGATTGAGCGCACTGGGAGAAGTCCTGGATGCTATTGGTTTAAACAGTAGGGAAGCCCATCGAGGGAATACATCTGTCTGGAGATCGAGTGTGGAGCAGAGTCTGTTTTAATGAACACATCTTCCTCTTGGGAAAAGTAGGAAACTGAATTTCTCCAGCCATCTAGAAGACCAAAAAGTTTTCAATGCAAGAAGAAGGTCCACTAAACAGGGAACACCTAGAGACACTTCCAGCCTTGAGGTGGGATCTGGCCACCCAACAGGGTCTTGAGCTCAACCACCCTGCTAGAAAGCTTCTGCTCAGCTGGCGCTTGGGCTCATACCTCACCACTGCTGTCACCATTCAATGTCTTTGGGTGGTCTGTAAGCAGGCAGATGAAGGTGTGGCTGGTCGCAAAAAATTAAGAGGAACTGAGTAAGGATGCAGCTGGATAAATGAAACTTGTTATAACAGACCAGTGTGGACAGAGCCATGAAGAAACCTGCACCAGAATGATTAAAAAGGTGACCAACTCTGATCCAGGCAAGAGCCGTTTCAAAATGCAACCTGCAAACTAAGAAAACAGTCGGCCCCAGGGGCACATCTTCCCAAAAGGGGAATCTGAACACAGAAGTTAAGCCAAGACATTTGGCTACAGGCTGATGCTTGACCCTTTTCTTATTTCCTCCTGCAGAGAGACTCAAACTGGAGGGAAAAAAAAATACAAAAGACCACACACACCAAAAAAAAAAAACCCAAACCCACATCACCTGCAATAAAAATGTTCCAAAGAAAAAACTCTGTGCAAAGCTCAGCCAGGGCTCATCAACAAAAGGCCATGATTAACTGCTGAAATAGCAAGGCATTTCCATTTCCAAAGGCAGAGCTACCACACAGCCCTGAGAAAACCTCTTCGTAATCAGCCTGTGTTGAAACAAACCCAATCAGTCAGACACGGAGAATGAGTGTCCCTCCATGGATGCCTGCAGGGAGCTGATCTGATTGTAGAGTGAGTTGCAGAGGCACTGAAAAGCACCCAATGGGGGGTCACAGAGAAGAAAATCAGAGAGGAGTCTCAGACCAGAGAACCTGTGAGCAATAAACCAACTGGGTGCAAATAAGAGACAGTCAGGGGGGAATCTGCCTTGAAAAAACCTGCAGATCCTCATACAACCTGACTACTGAAGTGCTGGGCTGGGAACATGAGATCACAAGTCTGATCTTCACAGTGATCTTTGTGGCCTGAACAGCTGAGAACCCAAGGAAGGAAGGAAAGCTCCATCCCTACTCAAACCAGGCTACTGCTGCCCTAGGAAGATAATCTTTCTGCACCTACAAGCCAAGAAGAGACAAGAAGCACTTCCTACACCATGGATGGCTGAAGCCTTGGCATGGTCATAGGGTGAAGGTGACATTTCCTTACCCTCACGAATAGGCAGGTTAAGGCCAGCAGCTGGTTCCCCATGGGCCCTATCTCCAAGCAGGCAGCCTGGTCACCCCACCAGCTGGCAGGCAACAGGGCTCAGGTGTACCATCAGCAGTCTGTGTCTCACAAGCATCTCTAAGGTCAGCCCCAAGGAGATACCTTTAGATCGTGGTGGGGACTGAAATGACATCTGCCCCTTCTGAGCCTCTTGGGGAGCAGCACCGGAGTCGGGGTTTGAATGAATTCAACCCCACGATGCATGAAAACCAACATACCATCAGCTGACCCCAAGCTGAGCTCTCCAGCACCTTTTGTGTATATAGTTACTTGCCCCTCTCCCCAGGACTATTTCCCAGGCAGACAGAATTTGCTTCCCCAACAGGTGGGTCGTACAAACCCTGACAAAAGTCATAGCCCCCACCGAAAAAAGGCAGAACTTGTGCCCCCAAGTCATCGACATTTGCTGCCAGTAAGGGGGAGCTGAACTCAAATGCATCTTCCAGGAGACCTCTAGGTTTCCTCAAAAGGATTTGGATCCACTGCTCACATGCTTAGAGCTAAGCTCATGTGTAGGATTGGTGCTTTGGATGAGGTCCTCTGTTTCCCCACGTTACACACACTCAGCAGCAGAAAGGGCCTGGAGTCGGTGACTCAGAGCCCACCGACTGTCGCATTGCACAGTGCTGTGCACGGTTCCTCCCGTCACACTGCAGCTGGGAGCTACGAAGGACCTGTGAGACAGGCACCAGAGGGAAGCCACACTGAATAATCTGCAAACCAGCATCTAATAATGCTGCCAGATCCCCAAAGGGAACGAGGAGGAGAAACAACCTGAAACCAACTGTCAAAACAATACACTCCCCGGTGCGGATAGGGAATGGGTTTCTCACTAGGTACTGGAGTCACTGGTTTAACCTTTCTGCTCACCCCTGTCCTCTCACTTTAGAGTAAAAAGCTTATTTAAGAGGAAGAAAAAAGAAAAGCAGAAAACAGAGCCACAGCATCCTCTGGAAAGTGGGGATCAAAGGACACTGGAGGACAGAAATAGACCGGAAAGAAAGGCAGGTGCTTTGGGGAGGAATGTGTGCTCTGCTTGGGGTCAGGACACCCTCCCTTGGCCAGGTCCTGTTACAGGCAGCAGGATTCAGGGATAAAAGACACTGATGGTAGCTGAACAAATCCTGCTGGATCCTCAGGCAGGAGCTTTTCCCTATTACTTCAGGAGTCTTAGACAAAGTCCCAGCCTCCAGCCCCTTAAGTGGAACAAGAGACCCCGTAACTGCTTGAAAGGCCTTGATCTGTCTATGCCACACTCATCTTTCTACTCACACATCCACCCCTTCATTCCTATCATCCATCTTTCCACCCCTTCATTCCTGCCCACATCTATCTGTCTCACATCCATCCATCCAAAGCCACACTGCAGCTGTCTGGGACTTACACCACAGTAACATCAGAACTCAGGAAAACTTCCTTTCTGAGCCAGGATTCATCCAGTCCCCAAACTCTCAAGGAAAAAGGTATTCCAGTTTCTCAAATCCAGCATTTGGACAAACACACAACTTTCCCAGAGGAGAAATCAACACCAGTGGCCTTGGAGAAGGTGAGATATCTGTTGCCTTCCCCAGGACCCCCATCTGCAGGCAAGACCACCTGGGTGGAAGCATGATCCTGTTGTAATTAAGAATATTTTTCAATACTGCTGCTGAAGGACAGGTAGGCGTATCCACATCGATTTGTCATTTTCACAGTAAAATGAGCAAACAGCGCAACAGAGGAGGCAAGGGCTGTTGCACTCACTGCCTGAAGAGCAGGGAAACCTCCAGAAATGCCATCAGCAGGACACGGATGGAAGAAGCTCTCTCCTACTGATACCAGTGCACCAGGAGAACCTCTTGGCTGGGACCAGCTCCATTTGCATTTCACACAGGGGACAGTTTGGGAAGTTTTAGTTTAAAAAAAAAATAAATACATTTTACATTTGGAGTATGGAAATATTAAGGGCTGTCTGGGATAGTGAAAAACTAGAAATTCGATCCAAATGTGTGCAAGCATAAAGAGGCCCTGACCACAGCTACACTAGAGAGCACTGGGGGCAGGGGGGCAATACAGTGATTTCCCCAAGAAGAAGAGGAAGATCCATGTTTCAGTGATCTCTCTCCTAAGAGCACAGTATGGCACCAAACACTCTAAGCATACAAAGTTCTGGGACAGAGGAAGCAGCAGTCAGGCTGCCAGCAGAGACTAGTTGTGCAAAAGCTGCAGAGGTCAGCCCATACCCTCTTTCCTCTGCCGTAGGGGCCACGCAGCCCTTTGGGCCAGCTTAGAGCTCCATAGCCTTGAGGAGGGCATGTGGCAGGGAACAAGCCCCAGGTGTGATGCTTTGTCCCAGCCTAAGGCTCAGTGGAGAAAACAGGAGGGTTGGGGGTCATGGCTTCTGCAGCTTTGGGACACTTCCATGTAGTGCAAGCCCAGGCACAGATCTGCTCCCATCAGAGCAGGAACACAATTATCCATCAGACTGGCCCTGTCCCACGTTTGACTCAGGAGGAAGATAAAACCCCACTTGTTCCTTCAGCTCCTGAAGGAGAATAACCAGCATTGGAGGTCAAAGTCCAGCTCCTGCTCTCAGGGGAGGGGCAGGACAGCACCTGTTTAACGGGCAAAAGGGGCTTAGCTAGAGCCATATCGGGTAATGGGATAGAAGCAACCAAAAAAAGAGGTGGAAGGATGCCTAATCTCTTCAGTAAATACTCAGGCTAAAGTTTATATTTGTGCATTTGCCAGTGACAATTCAGCTGTAAACAAAAGCAGTCTGGGTGTCAGGGAGCAGCAAGAGCAGGGATGACCCCAAAGGAAAGCAAGCCGGGAGCAGAGGTAGCCCTCCGAGAGTGGGGCAGGATGCCCCAGCCCCTGAGCAGGGGGACAGAGCAGGGTGCTGATAACAGGTCCTTTGACAGCTCCAGGTGAGGCCAAGTGATAAATCAGGCCCAGACATAGAAGTAAAAATAAATCTAAAGTACAAGGGGTGTTTCCAGATCTTTTTCTGTTAATAGCTTATTGCCAACCAGCAATAAAAGGGAGAGAAGAATTCACTTCTTATCATACCTTCTCAGAGGTGTTGAGTAGGGTAATGAAGTAGAAAATTCATTTCCAAGATACATTCAGCCCTGAAATCTGAGCATTTTCCCTGGATGTTTGGGAAGGGAAAAAGAAAGAAATTATGACCATCATCTCCCAAGGTCATGACAGAAGTTGAGGTGTTCATTAAAAAAANAAAAAAAAAAAGGCAATTTTGTTCTTGGAAGAATAGGACTGGTCATGCTGACACTTGCCAGGCAAATTCATTCCAGGAGAGGCTGTGGCAATGAAAGTAATTGGAGATGGTTCATGGTTTAGTCACTGTTTGAAATGAAGCAGTGGATTTGGGGATTCAGGGCAATACCATCTCTCGGCTGCATTAAAAGCCAACGTTCAGATGCCCCCAGTGGGCCATATTTTGCACAGCCTGTACAGACAAAACACACTGCATATCTGCTGAGTTGGAGCATGGTGCAAGCAGAAAGTGAAGCATCGTTCTAGGGAATATCTAGGGAACTTTGCCTTCACAGTCCTCTTGTCTTACACCTCGCTCATGAGGCCATAGATAAAAGAAGCAGGTACAGTCCCCGGGAATTGTAGCTTCCACTGTGCTGTAAAGACGGGTCAGAACTGGAGCCTGGGGTGCAAGAAGCCACCCAGACCTGCAGACTGGAGCAAAGCCCCCAAAGGAACACAGGAAGATAAGAAAGATACTACTGAGCCAAAATTTGTGATGATCTGGGCTCCTTCAAGCCCAGCTCCTGTCAATCCCTGCTTACCCCAGATCAAATGTCCTCTCTGAGCCCTGGTTCACTGTAGGGGCACTGCTCTCCCCTATCCTCCTTGGACAGGTCTTCACCCTTTGGTGCTTCTCTCCCATGTCATGCCATATTGCAGGTTACTCTCCTCCTGAAATGTGCTGAAAGCCCATCTGTCTGCCTGCAGGACAGGCAGCTCCTGGCAGATGTGTTGCCAATGTCCACACTTTCCCATTACTCTCCTGTCTGCCACTGCCTCTCAGATATTAAAAATCACCCGGAGCGACAATTCCTCATTGCTCTGTGCTCCCTCCTCCAGTCTGTCACCACATAAGCCACTTGACAGGTGATTATTCGGTCACTGGAGCCGGGGAAGCCAGGCTGAAGGAAATGAGCATCCCCGTAAATAAACACTCAGGCTGAATTAGAGGCAGTTTCTTGCTGGACAAGCAGACTATTTTGGGACCACACCACAGAGCTGCATTATGGCTTTGTGGATAGACTGTGGATCTGTGTGCTGGCCTGCTGGCCTTTCGCTGCCGATGGTCGCTCCTTGTTCCTCCCCTGAAGCATCAAAACACTGCTTAGCCTGAGCCATGGCTGGGCTCCCGCTGGCCCCTGGCCATGGTTCCTCCACACCTCTGGGTACCACACATGATGGCACAGGCTCAGGGCTCTGGCCGTGTGGATGTGCCCATTCAGGCTCTGCTGGGTTCCTCTGCCGACGGGCTGCATTTGTCTGTCACCACTCACCCACACAGAGGTCCAGACCTCAGGGGATCTCAAGACCCAGTCACTGGATAGGGGCCTCAGCTGGGACACCAGCGGGGCATGTCTGCTGTCAGACTCCTGGGCTCTTCTCTCCATATGGTCACTAACTCCGTGTCCTTCTTTCAGGAAACACCCATTCTTCCCCCCATTATATGAGACGGATAATAAGCAGATAAAAAAATGTAACATCAAATGCTGGGAGTCCAAGACCGTTCTTTGGACATGCACTTTGTTGTCCTAATTAAGCCACTTTTTGGCTTAAAGAATTAATTTTGGGAGCTGTAACCTTTGGTGGTCTGCCATCCCAGCTGGAGACATCTCTGCCCCCCACCACACTCTGTCACAGGGATTTCACACACACAAGCTGTTGTGGGTGGACCTGGGTCATTCCCAGCTGTCAGACACGCATGTTTGACAGTGTCCTAGTGCCACAGGGCTGCGGCATTGTGACATGGGACAAGGAGACCTCACGCCAAGTCTACTGCCCACCAAACCAAGGACTTTGGCTCACAGCACCCAGACTGTGACAACAGCATGTGGTAACAGCACGGCCAGCTGCATGGTTGGTACTGGATCAGAGATGGACTTTGGTTTGACTGCTTAAAGACACCCAAGATGAGTCTATAGCACTTTGGGATTTGTTTGCTTTCCCAGAGCCAGATCAAAGCTCTCAGCACTGTGATGGGGTGGCCTGTAAGAGCTGATCTTCAAAAGCTTCTCCGTTACGGAAATTCATTGGCTGACCTACGTGGGAGTTTCTGCTGGTTTCTTACCTGCATCTCCAGGAACTGTTCAGTGTCATACAAGAGGAGCTGAGTTTAGACTGAGATTACATCCAGACACATCAGCAGAAGCTCCCCCAGCTAGATCAAAAGCAGTGTGGAACCATCCCTGTGGCTGGTGAGCTCCTCACTCCTCACCGACTTCAAAATGGCCATGAGGAGCTGTGCAAAAGTCAGGCCACCCTTCAGTTCTTTGCCTAATGATCCCTCCAAACTAGATTTCACTGGGAGACAAATGCTGGTTATGCTTCATCCAAGCCCTTCTACATTCCTGGCTGTCCTTGCTCTGGCAAAGCACCCTCTTCAACATCATCCCTCAGAAAACCCATATAATAGGGAAGAGTCAGGAAAAATCAAGATCTGCATGTTTTTTCAGGCAGCTTGGCATTTATTAAGTATGCTCTACAACTTGAAAGGTCAACTAAATTCATACTACTGCTGAGGCACCTTGTTATGTATTTAGAAAACTAATTAGAAACATGGGTACTACAGGGGAATTCTCTCCTGCCTCCATGCAGCTTAATCGCTTGTGCTTTGAGACACTAAGGAAAAAAGAGACAGAGAACCTTCTACTGGTGGCAACCCTGCTCCAAGCAGGAGGCTGCACTGGAGGCTGCGGATGCCCTGTTCATCCATCATTTCAGATGGGGGGCATGCGTCAGATGCCCTCCTGCACCCTCGTTCTCACAGTTGTACATCGCCATCCCACCAGCTCCACGCTTCCATCTACGAAGTGACCAATATCTCCAGGGCCTGGCAGTGCTTCTTGCAGGTTGGATTTACATCTTTGCTGCCATCTGTCTCTGCTGTAACCTGGCACCTGCCCGCAGCCCATTCCTGTGCTGTCATCATTAATGTCTCCACTTTCCTTTGAGACACCGTGTCTTGGTGCCCATTTCCCTACAGCTGTGTTTATGGTGGTGCTCTTGCTGTGGCCGTATCTGCTCACGCACCGAGCATATTTCCCTTCCTCTAATGACCAAGGGTGCTACCATGGTTTGCATCACTTCAAAAATCATTGGCAGGCTCTTGATCTCTATCCCTGGCCAGGTACTGCCCCTCTAACACAAGGAGATCATAGAATCATTTAGGTTGGAAAAGACCCTTAAGCTCATCAATTCCAATCATTAACCTAACACTACCAACTCCACCACTAAACCATGTCCCTAAGCACCACATCTACACGTCTTTCAAATACCTCCAAGGATGGTGACCCAACCACTTCCCTGGGTAGCCTGTTCCAATGCCTGACAACCCTGCTGGTGAAGAAATTTTTCGTAATATCCAGTCGAAACCTCCACTGGCACAACTTGAGGCCATTTGCTCTTGTCACTTGGGAAAAGAGACGAACAACCACCTCACTACAACCTCCCTTCAGGTAACAAACGAAGGTATTTTGAATAGCATGAGCATTAAAGCCAGGGGGTACCTGCTGCACGAGCATCACACAGCTGAATTACACCAGCAGGACTGTGCAATCCAGCTAGAAGAGACACTGGAAGCAGAAGATCCCAGCAGCACAGTGGTGGTCAGGCATGGAAGACCCATTTCTGCAATGGGGTTTATTTTGTTGCTTATTTGCACCATCCCATGAGATTTCCTGAGCCCAGACATCCTGAGACCAACCAGCCAGGCCAGACCTTCGAGGAGCTTCCAGGAGATGGTCTCTGTCCTTCATCATGAGCATAAAGCAAAGCCGGACATGGTCAGAGCCCTGCAATTCCCCTTTGAGGACTGGTGACTGTTTAATCTCTGCCCACCACAGCTCCTCTGCCAGGTTAGCACCCTCCACACAGTCAAGGCTTGGTTGTCATACCCCAGCTCCTGGGATCACGTGTGGGTAAGCTTTCCCACTAAACACGTACAGCACACTTTCAGCTGAGCCCTGTATAGTTTTGTACTTTTGCTCATATTTGCATCTGGAGTATTTGTCTCCCTCCAGGTACAGTCTCACGAGCAGTTCAAAGGGAATTTACTCTCACTACAGGAGCTGCTCTCTGGGAGGAGTCAGGATGGATTTCCAGTCTGCCCTGAGCCGCCACGTTTGCAGAAGTATATTAAAAATTACATGAAAGTGAGCTTCTGATTTGAAAACTGTTTTCATAACAACACTGCAGTGTATCACCAGAGTTCAGATCAAATGTGATTAATTTTCAAGTCAAAAAGATGGCTCTCTTGCTCGTATTGATTAGGGCTCCTGCTTGGTTAGGGTTGTCACCAAATTCTGCCCACTGGTGTGACCCAGATAGCTGCTTGTGTGTAAATGAAGGCAGAGATCAGCTCTGCAGCTGAAGCTTCGCAAACAACTGAGCTAAATGTTTCCACAACAGTCACAGGCAACAACCAGTTGCTTTTCACTCACTGTCTGCTGTCAACCGTGTCAAAATGGAAACAAGCCCAACCTCATTCATCACCTTAAAAAAAATCATCACTTGACATCATCCCCGACACAAAGATCTTCTCATCCTCAGAGCTAATGCACTGGACTCCATGCAAGCTGTGGGAGGGATGCTATTAGCAGGCAGCAGTGGGAGGTTTTGAAGTTGGATGTGAGCTGGGCATCCAGGCATGAAGCACGGCAGCAAGTCCTCTGAACTCGCTCCATGCCAGATCGCTCCCTGTTACTCTCATCCTGGTTGAACCCGATGAGCTGGTTTCACTGTTTTCCACACTGCTGGTTGTTCTCTCCTCTCAGGAGAACTTCCCTGTCTGATGAAAATACTTTGATCCTTTCCAAATGACTGTGATTTCTGGAAATAATAATCTGCATCAGGCAGAAGAACTAATAGCCAGGATTAAGGAACAGGGAAAAAAAAATATCCAGGGTCATTTACAGCTTGAAACTCTGACCTGCTTCTGCTCAGCTGTCTGTCTGCCATCCTCCTGCTGGCCTTCTTACTCGGATAAACTTTGCCCTGCGACTGTTATACAGTCAAAAAAAAAGTCTTTATTTCCTCTGCCAAAGCAGCCTTCTTGAAAACTGGTAGAAAGCAGAGGAAATTCGAATAATCAGCACTGTTTTTCAGACCAGGGAAATTGAGGTGTGGAAAAAGGAAAGTGAGTTTCCAGAGGTCACAGGGGCTGTCAGTGGCAGAGAGGAAAAGGGACCATGGGACTGTGTCCTTCTAAGACCTTGACTCACAGCCTCTAGGAGACAAACTTGGAGCATCACATACATCTCTGGCCCTGTTACAAAGCATTTCCCTGCCAGTAGCTCACTTTACAGGGGGGGAGTCCGAGAGATGGACCCCCAGGAGCACTGGGAAGCTGGATGAGAGCAGGACCAGTGCCCTGCCTCAAGGTGTAGCCAGTCCCTGGGGACAGGTTTCCCCTTGGACAGCACACATCCCTCCTTCTCCCCCTTCATTCCTGCCCTGATGTTCACCTTTCCCATCCATCTTCCCTCTCCTTCTTCATCCCTGGATAATCCCATCACTTAAATTGATGTCAAGCTTCTACTAAACACTGTCACCTCTGTCCCTTGGCTGGGCTACAAAACTACACTGAGCATAGAGATACTCAAGAGCATGGTCATACTGGCACAGGCATTGCTGGAGTCTATAATTTGGTTTGGAAACTTCCCTCTGGGGACACTCAGGGCTTGAAAACATGACCTTGAGCCATGAGTTTTCCACACACAGGGGGCTCCCAAAAGTTTGAAAGAAACTGACTGAAGGCAACAGACAAAATACGAATCTCTGCTTGTACGAGAAATCCCTCCAGCTCAGAGCAGGCATCAGGTCTCCCAGGGCCAGGACAGTTTGGTCTCAGGTGAAGAACCGGACTAATGAGGACAACCAGTTTTTACCATGGCAGGGTCCTACTCCCAGCTCTCTGGCTGTGAGCTCCTGGCTCCCAAGCTGCAGGCTCACATGCCCCCACAGCTGGCTGCACATCCCCCAACTAGTGCCAGCTTTCTGAGCAGACCTGGGAGAGTAGGACTGCATAAAAGGCAAAAAGTGCTGCAGGGAGAGAACATTAAAATGAAACATTTAGAGAAATGCCTCTTTCTGTTGTGTCTTCCCCCACACCATCAGCCCAGCCTTTTCTTGCTCTGCGCTGGGGGTGTGACTGGCTCTGATTGATTTTCCTTTATTTCCATATTAAGCGATGCAGCTGGGAAATGAACACCTCCCTCTGCCATGAAGCCCCATGTATAGTTTTTATTAAAAGGTTGTTAACTTGCTTTTTTTTTTTTCTTTTATTTTCTCTTTACAAAGTCTGTGGTTTTGCATGCCATTAAGAGAACCATAGGAGAGAATTTTAAGAGCTGTGAAATGCCAAATTACATTAAACAGATTCTGGATGATCTTAGCAGAAATCTGGCACGTTGACAAACCTACTACACCACCCATTGTGCCCAATATTAAGTCAAAGTCCCATTTGAATCTCCTCCGTGAATGCTATATGGAATCCCAC
Source organism: Syrrhaptes paradoxus (assembly GCA_013400615.1). NCBI lineage: Eukaryota > Metazoa > Chordata > Aves > Pterocliformes > Pteroclidae > Syrrhaptes > Syrrhaptes paradoxus. The sequence goes on from VZTO01024959.1 coordinate 50,256, forward strand.
CAGCCCAAGGAATGGTCCCTGGTGACTATCCCAGTGCACTGTGAAGATCAGCTGCTCCATGAACCAGAAAGCCCCCGCTGCAGCTGCCCAGCTCCCCTAACACTCCAGCATGGGCCATCTTCTGTAGCATCTTCTGCTCCACAGACCAGACATCATTAGCCAAGTGTCTGTCAAGATGATGGGCCTTCTCTCTGGAGTACTATGCAATTCCCTCCCTGGAAAGAGCTGCTTCTCCTACCACCCCATAGCAAATGAGGGCAGGACAGCACAGAGCTTATGTGATTGCTTCAGCAGAAGGTCCTTCCACCACATGCTTTCTAGCTAATTGGAAAACTCGATGGGGGCTGAGGAAAGCAAATAGCTGCCCTGTAACACGCCTGAGTTCTTTCTTTCATCAAAGAAGGCTCAGCATTCAAATGAGCTGTGTATTTACATCTGTCCCGCTTGCCTGGAGAGCTGTGCTGCACACGCTTGGATGGGTACAACCAGAGGTCACCTGGTCCTGCTTCACGGGGAGCGCTGGTGGAAGGGTCTGTGCCTCAGCACCTGCTCATGCCTGAGCATCACAGAGAGCCCAGACATGCACGTTCAGGGAGAAGAGGTAATACAGTCTTTCATCTCTTTTTCCTACCGAGTAAACACCACCAACGACAACCTCAGACATCCAGGTTAGGAACCTTTCAGGGAAAACCAGTACTGTCCCCACATACCTGCCTTCTGCGCTGGGAAATGTCACCGTCCAACAAGAGCAGCTGAAGGAGATGTGCCCCTGCCTCAGCCTCCCCAGCACACAGCTGAGGGTATTTGCTTGCAAGAAGACACCCAGCTGAGAGCTGCAATGCTCTCAGGAGCATTGGGAAACCTCCCTCGGAGGTTTAGCGAGCCCATCAACAGTCAAGGACATAAAGACTCGAGCTTTTCTTCAAGTACTAGTGCTAGGAGCAGTGTGGGTAAAGGGTTTACTTCACAAAGCTTCTGGAGATTTCTCCTGTTCCAGCTGAACATGAAAGATCAAAATCTCAGGCTTCTGTGAATTAAAAATGAAACAAAACTAAAACCCACCTGGCTTCAGCCAATTAAAATGTTTTGTTTCAGTAGCTTCTGAACATGCTGTTAATAATCAGTTCAAATTGCAGAACAAGGGTTTTTCAAATTAGGAAATTAAAAATCTTGGTTGTCAAAGTGGGACTTTGAAGAACTTGAGGGCTCTTTTTTAACTGAGACATTTGTCAAAGCTGTTCTTTTTATACCCATAAAAAGTTTCAGCTTCAATAAATCTGCTACACTTCTGACACAAACAGAGACAAGGAGAGAGAAAAGCCCGGCTGCCCTTGCCACCGTTTCAGTCACAGCCCAAAGCTGGTGGAAAACCAAGGTCACACCCAAGGTCATTCACTAAATCACCATCACATCAAAGCTTTGAAACTATAGGACCAGTCCTGGACCCCTCACTGGCTTTTGCTATTGCCTTCCATAGCTCCAGGATTTCACTAATGCTTTAAAATCTCCAGCCCATCATTCATCTCCAGGCATTACATGCAAACGATATTACCTCCTTAGGAGATTAATGGGACCGTATTGCCCAGGAACTGGTGGTTTCCACATCATTTGCACTGCTGATCTAGGTGTGATCTTCAGCATGCTTTATGGTCACTCTGCCTGGGCAGCTTGGACATGACTGGAGTGATAAGCAGCCACCTCTGCTTCATGCGGCAGAAGAGAAACCTCCTCAGCGCTGTTTTTATTGCTAAGGCAGGGCAGAAGATGTTGCTGCTCTTCATAACATCAGCTTGGAGGCCCAAGCACAGTTTCAACAAATGATGCTTTGACATTTGCGTTATTGCAAGTGGCTCTGGGCATGGTCAGATCCCTGAACAAGCAGCAGACCAGTGTTTGCTTGGGAAGGGAGTTGAAGAGAGGCTCAAAGGCAGCAGTGACAGAGAGAAACCTGCATCTCTGAGGTCTCCACAGAGACAGAGATGACAAGAACACAGAAAGAAGTAGTCCCCAGGGCTGTCATAACAAGCACACATCCACACAAAAGTCAGTGGAGGAAAAAAAAGGAAAGATGCCTCGACTAAGCCACCTCAGCCACTTCGCCATGCCAGTACTGGGAAAACAGCCTCAAAAATGCTTCAATGAAGGAAGAAGGGGTCTAGTAAAATAAAAAGAGGGGGTTCTAGGATTCCTGGAAAGAATCCTGGCAAAATCCCGGAAAGTGTCATAGAATTCCTAGAAAGCAAAGAATTTTCTAGAAAGCAAAGAATTCCTCCTACAAAGAATTCTAGAAAATTCTCAGAAAACATTTGCAGAGTTCCTGGTAAGAGCTCTAGGACGTTCCTAGAAAGCAACATGAGAAAGGCTTGAAAGCAACATGGGACATTCCTGGAAAGAAAAGGGGATATTTCTAGCAAGCAATGGGGGAATTACTAGGAATAAACTTTAAAAGTCATGGAAAGTAATACGAGAATTCCTAGAAATCATATTGAGATATTCTTTGGAAGAAACCTGAGAAATTCCTGGGAAGCACCCTGGGAAAATTAAAAAAAAAAAAAAATAGGATAAATTCCAGAAAAAGGAAGGGAAGATTCCTGGAAAACATTGTGGGACATTCCTAGAAAGCAGAGGGGAGACTTCTGGAAAACAACTGGAGCAGGAAAATGCCTAGAAAAATCATGAGAGTTTCTAGAAAGCAACATGTGAAAATCCTGGAAAGCACATGGGGACAATCCTAGAAGTCTAGAAGCAAATTCCTGGAAAGCAACCTGAGAAATTCCCAGAAATTCTAGGAAACATGGAGTTTCCTAGCAAGAGCTCTGGAAAATTCTAAGGAAAGGTGTGATGGGTTCCTGAAAAGCACCACAGGACGTTCTGAGGAAGCGAAGTGGAAATACCTAAAAAGTATCCTGCAAAATTCTCAGAAAACAACACAGGCCATTTCTGGGAAATGTCCTGGGACCTTCCTAGAAAGCAATGGGGAAATTCCTGGAAAGAAATGAGGGAAATTCCTAGAAAGCACCCAGGATAATGTCTAGAAAGAGATGAGTTCCTGCAAAGCATTGGGGATGCTGCTGGAAAGCACTGCCAGTGCTGATTTGGAGGGGGAAGAAGACGTGAGGGTGGCAGCAGACCTGGAGAGAGGGTTAGGGGAGGCTGAGAAGGGCATGATACCCCCAGGATCCAGAGGGTGCTGGACATGAAAGGCAGAGGAACAGCCCTTATCCTCAGGAAGGTCCAGCTCGGTGCTGGGATGGCTGCAGAGCAGTAATGTCACGTCGGAGCCCCAGGCCGACACGTGAAGGCACACAAGGTCACATTAAGTCTGCCCACACTGGTCCTGATCCACATGCATCTAGTCTCTTCCTAGAAACCTCCAGTGATGGATGAACTCCTTCTTCCATGCCAAGGCATCTCTGTACTTACCTCTCCCTCATTCTGGGAGAGCTTCCCTTGGTATACAGCCTCCGTCTCTCTGCCTCCTCTTTCCCTCTGTCCCTCCAGGCGCTGAGGATGCGTTCCTAGGGTCAGAGGATAATCCAAGTTGGAAGGGAGCTCAGGAGTTCTCCAAGTCTAACCTCCGGCCCAAAGCAGGGCCAGCTCTGAGGTCAGACCACGTTGTTCAGGGCTTTGCCCACTCAGGTCTTAAAATCCTCCAAGGATGGAGACTGCACAGCCCTTCTGGGCACCTGTCCCACTGCTTGAATGCTTGAATGTCACCACGGGAAAAACTTGTGCCGTATAACAAGGATATATATGACCACTCTGAGCCTCTCTTGTTCCAGATTACGTCTATTGCTGGTGGTTCTCCCTCTATGCTCCACTGCAAAGAGCCTGACTTTAACTTCTCCATACCTTCCTCACGGGAGCCTCCTGAGCACGGTCACGGCTGTGCAGGCTGCCCGCACAGCCCTCCCCTCCTTGCTGGCAGGCGATGGACCCATCTGCCCAGCTACTTCAAGACCAGCTGTTTTTTTCCATGGCTTCTTCATCTGCTGTTTCTCAGACCGTTTCTGCTCAGGAGGAAGAAAAGATCACAGGGAAGTTGGTGGAATCACTTTTATGATGTTCCCCGCCCCAGCTGACCCCGCTGAGCAGGGATAACTCACTGGGAGACAGCCTGGCAATTATCTCCAATAGGTCTCCGCACATCTGATTGACTTGCCTTTGCTTTCATGCCTGACACTTCAAACGTCGGGGGTGGCAAGGCAGGGGGAGGATTTGGCTAATGGAATGGAACAAGGACTCCGAAAAATATTGCTGCCTCATCTGGAAAACAGAGCATGTCTCAGCCTCCAGGTTATCGCCCGCTCACCCAAGCTCAACAGCATGGACAGTAATAATTTGTAAATAATTAATTGTGAGAGGGGCAGAGGCAGTGCCCACATCGCTCACTGAAAGCCAGCATAGGATGTGACCCCAGAAAGTAAAATTCACTCGTGGAGGTTCCTGTTAGGTGTGGAGAGAGCCCGGACACGTCCCAGGAAAACTGAGCTCGTACCTCTGCTGCTGACCCCAGGCAGGTCCTTTGACTGGTTTGTGCCTCAGTTTCTCCACCTGTCCCTCTTATGCCACCCATGTTTCACCTGAAAATTGCTCCCACTATGTAGAAGGACAATATCCAGCCCCCCAATCTCTAGCCACCCAAATAAAACAAGCCTGAATCTGGCCACTGGCAAGTGGCCATGGCACAGCCCACATCTGAGGGTCCAGCCAAGAGCTCTTCTCCCCTGGGCCAGGTGGCTTCATCCATATTGCCATACAGGAACAGGTCCTGGCCTGCCGGTCCTCACAGCTATGCCAGTCACTGGCCAGAAGGGTGCTGACTGGCAGGGACAAAAGCATTGCTCGGGACCATGCCAGTGATGAGAGAGGATGGACCGGTGTGGGACAGTGCCTGGCTCTCTTGGGTACTAGTGCAGACATGGCCACCTTGGCCCCTCTGGGGCAATCTCTGTCCTGTGGGGTTAAAAGCAGACCCACACGACCCCTTCCTTCCTGTCCGCCCTGTTTAACTGTAGCTCAGGTGGCAGGTGTCCAACTTGGGCTTAGGAAGAACTGACTGAAGGCACCTCGCAGGGAACTGGTGTCAGCATCCCTGTGTTCAGCCTCCCCCAAACCACCTGCAGAGCTGGCTGAGCATCTCTGTGGGGTGGTGGCTGCTCTCTGAGGGAATTCCTGCTCTCGCAGGGTGCAGCTTTCTGCTTACAAGATGGTAGCTGCTGCTAAGGCAGGGCCATGCACATCCACATGCTGGCTGAATAATGAAAACAAAAACGCCTCACTCCTGCGGGATGCTGTTTTATTGCCTGGCTTCTGGTTGCTGCCATGTGACTTGCTTCCAGGGGACACCACCCAGCACTTCTGCTGCAAAAAGGACAAATGATTGCAGAGCTCGAGCTGCTGTGCAGTTGGGAAAGCAGATCAATATACATTCAGCAGATCCATCACTGTCTTGGGCAAGGGAATTCTAGCTGGAAAAACTCCTGGTTCTGCTGGGTCATTAGTAGAGCCCCCTGTTCTAAATCAAGGCCTCCATCTAACAACAGTGCTCTATTTGATTAATGCTGATTAGCCCTGCTTTACTTGGTACGTTGATTAAAAAGCAAGGTTCATTTCCCAGGTTTCCTTCCCAATCATATTCCCTGATTTCTTTTGGCACCCCCAGAGCCTCTTAATTCTTCAGTCCTCCAAGAATCTCATCAGACAAGGGCAAAGCTGAAGCATTAACAAACAAAGGTCAGATGTGAGTTATATCCAAAGGGAATTAGATCTCTCCTGTGCTGTGTTACTCTATATAGTAGACTGGCTAGTGGTGTCTTCACCTTAAAATGTTGCTCATGACATTTCAAAGGCAGATAAAAACCCATCGTCGCTCAAGATTTCCCTACATACCAGCCTTCTCATACACATCTGCTTGATGAAGCAAAGGGACCTCTATTGTCTCTTCTCCAACTAATCAGCTAAATTGCTGTAGGAATAGCTTTATGAGTTTAGACCAATGGTGCACCCAGCTTCTTCAGCGGCTGTAGCAGATGTGTAAAAATCAGTGGAAACAGGGCACATACAGAGTGGCCTTGACCCAGTCTTCCCAGCTTTGGTCATCTGTGGTTCAAGGGTCTTCACCAGCTAGAAGCCAAGCTCACGGGGTTTACATCCACAAACACTTTGTCAAATCCCTCGTGAGCTCACGCCAGCCTCCACAATACCCTGTGGCAACAGCATGGGCAACACAAGTGCACTTCATGTGAAAAAGTACTTGTTTGTGTCTGTATCAAACCTACTGCATGCTTGCTTGCTTTCAGAAACACCTAGTTATGAGGAAAGGACAGCAATCCTTCCCTTCCAGTTCTGCCCATGAGATGACACATCTCTGTTGTTGCCCCTTTAGGCACCTCCTGTTCTAGCCAGGCAGTCCTGCCTTCCCACAGAAGCAATTTTGCAGCTTATTGGAAGTTGTTTCAATAGAATAACCAGGGCCCAAGAAAACAAAGACCCCGTTCCTCCCTTTGTTTCACAATAAGAAAGTGGAAACTCAGCATATCTTTAAAACACAACCAAGTAAATAACAATTTGGCACTGAGAGCAACGAGTTAATCTGACATCTGAATATTCACTGCTATTAAGTAAGATGAAGACTTGCCTCCTTCAGCTCTTATGTAAATAGAACTCATCTGCGATGCAGATTTTATTAATTAACTGGCAAATCGAGAAAACCCCAATAGGCTGTAATTGAACTTCACTTTGATGATAGATGAGGAGACACTTAGAGGCCATCCGCTGTCTCTGCACAGTCACTCCTGGAGCTGCTGCCATCCCCACCCATCCTCACGGCAGAAACACTGCCCCATCCTGAGTAAAATCAAGAAGATCTGAGGGGCAGATGCCCAGAGCTGACAAGATACCCAGTACATTTGCCTCCTGGAGCACCCTCTGGCTGGTCACGCTGCTCTGCAGGGCATCACCTGCCTGCAGCTCCCAGCATCTGGCAGGAGGCAGGCACTAGCTGCTGAACCTTTAACACAAGTGAGGATGCTCATAGCTCTGGTGGGACTTTCACCTAATCACCTCTAACATGGAGAAGGGACACTCATTAGCACCGTGGAGAACTGGGTGGCTCAAGTTGTGCCTGAGGGTCCCAGGTCACCTATGCAATGTAAGATTTCCAGATACCTGGGGTTGGTATACCCTGGTGACAATACACCCTATAGAAATACACCCACCCTTAAGAGTGAAGGTGAAGCACAGACCAGTCAGATTTATTTGTGTCCCAGCGGTGACTCCCTGCTGGGCAACATGGATGGTGACAGGGCAGCCCATGTGGGGAGAAGGCAGCCCCAAAGCCCCTCAGCAGTGCCGTGTTGCCCCTCTCCAGCAAGACAGCACACAGCAGAGCCCAGCAGGAAGGAGATTAAGGTGTTATTGATGTAGGGGGAGAAGGGATGAACAAAACAACCCCCTGCATAGGTACTTTGCAGTTCGTGGCGGGGAACTAATTTTGCTTTTATTTTGCCAGAGAAACAGCGAGGCAGCAGCGAGACGCCCACCCTCAGAGCTGCTGAAGTCTAGGTTCATCTCAGCACGGGAAGGGGAAGTGGCATTTGAAGCACTGAGATGTGAGAAGAGTTTCATTATTGCTCTGGATGGCCCCTTCATTAGAGGAAAACACAGTATTTAATGAAGGGGAAAGAAAACTGGAGCTCCCTGCTGCGTCTAGAAAGGCATCTTTTTTCAGCTTTGCTTCATTCCCCTTATTTATGGGAGAGAGGGAGGCTGGATCTATCCATCCCTGTAGCACCCCATCCCTGGGTCTCATAGGGGCTGCTCCATGGCCACCCCCAAACCAAGATCTCCCTGCAGAGAGTAACCCACAAGCACCGAGGTCTATCCCCTCTCCAACCACATAGGTTGCTACATGCTCAGCAATTCAGTGTGATCTCCTTGTTATCAAGGAGAAACTGAGGCATGGGAGATGTGTTATCCACACTTGGCATCAAGTCCAAAGACCATTTTTGATTAAAGGGCACCGGGAACACTCTCCCCATGGCTTCCTTGCAAAGTGCCCAAAGATTATCAGGAAAGGATTTCTCATGACTGGCTTAACAAACCCAACATGGGATTCACACATCAAGCTAATTCTTTCCAGCTGGTACCAATTGTTTGCCAAGGTAGGTTTGCTCTCTTAATTACACCCCACAAAGTTTTCAGCATGGAAAGGCAGAACCTCTTTTCTTTCCATTCCTCCTCTCCCAGTAATCGGGGCTTTTTTTAGCAACATGTCAACAGACTTCAGGAGTAGAACCAGCTCACATTCCCTTTGCTGGGATGACTCTAACTCTGCTAGGAATTGAGATGAAAGGAAACTTGCTTTCATCCCAGCATAAGCAGACAAGAAGTGGAGCATGAACAGAGAGATGACGAGCAGAGAAGCAAGCACTATGATTTTATTCTGGGTTTCTGCACCTAAAGCTGTCCTTAATCACCACTCATGACTCACAGCCATTTCTTCCACTGGGAGCTCCAGACAGGGTATTTTAGTTTCAGAGGCTCATAGACACGTTGACTGGAAAGGACCTCTGGACGTCTCCAGTTCAACCACTCATCATTTGCTCACAGAATTTGCTCAGGATCCTTAGTGACCTGTCCTGTTCCCAAAGTGATGGGCTTTGAAAGTGTTCTGAGGTGAGACAGCATCCTGCAGTGGAGAACATGTTGGATGAGGAAAGTAGTTTCAACAGTTGCCTTCTCTCTTCACTGCTCTGAAAAACTCCCCAGCCCACCTTCACAAAGCCAGTTGTACGGGGAGATGAACTCTGGGACCTGCGTGGGCTGGGGTTTGTGGAGGACAGCAGGAGGAAGGGTTTGGTAAGATCTCAGGAGACCGAGTAAAACAAAAGGACAGAGGATGCTGCTTGCAGAAAGCAGTGAGGTTCAAGATAAGGTCAGGAGCTGGAGGGGGACTGTGTGTGTGAAGGGTGGATAACCACAGACTCAGACCATCAAACCCAGCCATGATCTGACTTTAATGATTTTTTGCAGCTTGATTCTCAGCTGCAGACAGAAGCTGGACTGAGGTTTGCTTGGACCCAGGCTCTGAATCTGCCATGAGACCCTTTCCCTGTTCTGGCTGCTCCACCCTGAGAGCCAGGTGTCTTCATCCTGGGCCTTTGTGCATTATTTACAAGGCTGCAATGACCACAGCCCCTTCTCAACCCCATCGCTAGGACCTTCCAGTGACTTCCAAGCAAAGGAGAGAGTTTCCTGTAAATTACATTTCCGGCAAGCATCTTTCTAATTAAAGATTATGAAATGAATTTACTGTTGCTTCAATTAAAATCCATTCAGAGTTAATACCTTCCTCTTTTCCAAAGTTATTTATTGAGGGTGGGGAAGGAAGGAACCACACTTGGAGTCTCCAGAAGTTCTCTGGATTTGGAACAGACTCAGCTCTGCCTCGTTACATGGAATAGGTCTCTGGAGAATGTAGGCTGATTGCAATCTAATTTATGGCATTCATCAACATATGAATTAATGCTGGGGTCTCAGATACGAGATGTCTCTATTTCCCCCTCCCTCCTTGCACAGGCTCAGCACCTTGGCTCTGCTGCCACAATCCTTCCCTCCCAGTACTGCTTCTTTCCTTCACTAAAGAAACAGCCTGGGGTTTGGTTAAGAAAGCTTATTTATAGTGAACAAACTGGGCGCCTCACCTGGCTTTCTGTGAACTAAAGTCAACTGAAACCAAGGAGGATCTAGTCCCTGTTTTGAATAAGTTTGGGATCTGGTGCTTAGCTGCTGTGTGTCTCAACTTCCCCCTCTGTGACACAGGGATGCTGTTCCCAGCTTCCCTCTGAAAGCCACAGGGAGAATAAAAATACACTTGTGCTTTGGAGCCCTGCAGGGAATTTTGCAGAGGGCTTTTATGTGTTTTACTATTGCTCCTCTGTATCGTTCTTGTCTTTGACCTTGGACTGAGCTGGACAAAAAAAAAATAATCAAACAAAGCCACTTACATTTCAGGTGTGTGTTGGACACTTGTTAAAGAAAGCCTAAAACTGCAAAGTCTTCTCCTGGTAGCAGCCATTAACCCGTACGGTTAGTGGAAGGCCTGGAGCAGTTGACAAGGTTATAAATCATCAGTGGTGGTGGATGAAGGGCCACTTGTCTGCTCTCTGCCTACAGGCTGGCAGAGGCAAAACACAACAGCAAGACAAATCTAAGGCCAGAAAGTCGGTGTGCAGCATGCCTCGGGGCAGGGGAGGCAGGTCTGGGAATAGGATGAGATGCGCAGAGTGCATTCAGCTATTTAAAGGGGAGACTTTTGCTTCATAGACTTGAGGCAATAGTTGCATAGGGTAGCATGGAGGATGGGTATAGTCTAGAATGGGAGCTATAGTCCTATGATGTCTGACTGCTAGGGACAGGCTTCCTTTCCTCAAGGCGTAGCTCCCCAGCCAGAACTGCTTTTGAGACAGAAAATCTCATTGTCTGTGCTCTCTCACCAGTCAGATCCCAGGGTCACCTTCAGCAGGGTCCCATTCTGGAGAGAAGGTCTGTGTGCAATTTCACTGAAGCTCAACACAACCATGAACAAAGGGGCTGCTGCTCCGTCCCTCACCTGCGCTTCCTGAGTTGCCTAAATGAGCATGGACTTAGTGGATGTGGCTTAGTTCTTTCTCTCCTCTCTGTTGAAATAAAGAGTAGAAGGTCATTTTTACACTAATCTGTAGATGACTCTGTCCATCAAAAACATCAAAGAATGCTCCAGGGAAGACACAAATAGGAAGCTCTCTGTGCTTGGTGGGACAGTGCAAGATGTGGACTCTGACTGCAGTGAAGAAGACGCGAGCTGGATTCACTAGGAAAAGCTATAACCCGACACTGAAGGACAAGAACTGACTGCATGAGAGATCTCCTTCATCTGTGGAACAGCAGGTTCAGCCAGAACATGCAATGCAACCAATATTTTGAAAGCCAAGAGCTTTGATGATCTGTGGACTGTTAGATATGGTCATTTAATACCTTCATAGTAGTAAAGTGCAGGAGTCAAAGGATTGTCTCTCTGTGTAGTTAGCAGCCTGCACAAACAAATCATGCTTTGCTCATTATGAATTTCATCTTAGTCTTAATTCAGCCTTCTCCTTGGTTTTCAGCTCCTAGAAGGGAACATTTCCCTGTCTGAGTTACTCTTTGGTACCATCAGGCAGACAGACTGAAAAATACAATGTGCAGCACTTTCATCACAAAATAAAAAGATGGAAGGGGTTCAATCACACCTCTGGTTGCAGGTGGGTTAAAAGTTGTTTCCTTACTTGTCAAATACATATTTTTTTGACTTTTGCTGGTTCTGCTCCTGAGTTTATCCTATTCCAAAGTAATCAAGCATTTTGCTGTCACTGCCAATCACAACTGTCTGTTGCTGACAAGAGAAGCGTTGCTGCTAGAGGTGGAGCACCGCAGGGTGCTCGAGGCAATGTCCCTGCTGAACACAGGGGAGCTCAGCCCAGGCTGGAGCTTCTTCATGCTCCTGTCAGTCCAGGGCTGCTGCAGTTCGTGAGAAGTTAGCTGATCTTGCCTGACCTGAATGGGGAAATGGAGTGCTATCATCCAACTTTGCTCTTCAGTCCAGAAAAGTTGTGCCCACATCTTTCCTCACTTCCAGCACACATGTACCTAAAGCAGCTGGATGTCCTTATCCGTGATCCATCGTTTGCACACATCGCTTTGGAGCACAGGAATGGGAGCTCCTTTAACGTGAGCATACCTGGGATGGCAGAGACGGCCAGGACGTGGCCCCAGGGGCTGGTTTCCCACCTGCGAGTACAGGAGCAGACTGCAGGCACAGATACAACCCAAGTGGGCAACACGGTATGGATCAGGCATGCAATGCCCCATGTGATGCTGAGCTGAACGGGTGCCTGGGAAATAGCAGGTGAGGGTTAGGAAAGGTGGTGGGGAAAGGGCACGGCTGGAGCGCAATCTGCAATGCAGAAGAGCACTGCATCACCTCTCGGATGCAGTGGCAGATTAATCAGGAGTCACAGAGTGTATTTGTATCCTGCCTGGCAACCCAGCTGCCTTTCACATGCTCAGC